>CASHTH010001673.1:0-78484 GCA_030341885.1 Geodia barretti
TGGGTTAGACGGTATACTGCTTTAGCGTGTCGTCATCTAAATTCTGCAAGACATCTTTGGTGTCAGGTTTTTGTCCCTTGTCGAGTTCCTGTTCAGAGTATCCCTGCTCTGCAAGCACCTCTTCAACAATATAGATGGGGGCTTCGCAGCGAAGTGCAATCGCGATTGCATCACTCGGACGGCAATCCACGTCAATATTGTCCCCGTTCACTTCCAATGTCACATGTGCATAGAAAGTCCGTTCTTCGAAAGAGTGTACACACACCGCTGTAACTTTAGCCCCAAGCGTTTCAATCATACTTTTGAGCAAGTCGTGTGTCATCGGTCGCGGGAGTTGCATTTTCTCAATATGCATCTGGATAGCCGCTGCCTCCGATTCGCCGATCCAAATCAGCAATATCCGATTTGAATCACCCTCTTTTTCCTTCAGGACGACTATCGGTGCTCCCGTACCACGATCGATTGAGAGGAAGTTAACTTTAACCTCAACTCTTGCTTCTTTTTCTTTTTCCATCTGTGTATCCTTTCATAATATTGGCTATCAGTGGTCAGGTCGCTTCGCTTTCGGCAGTCAGAAAAGAGGTTGTCGTTCTAACAAACCCTCTTGCTGACTGCTGACAACTGATGGCTGATTGCTATTCTTCTGAATCCGATTGAGCATTGACTGTCACGTTGGAAGCATAATCGCGAAGAGTCTGTGCAATTTTTTTCGGTATCTAAACCGCTGAAGTCGACGATTTCCTTCAGCAGCGGCGCTGCCGCTCCCGCATTCACAATCGAACTGAGAACCCGGCGCAGTAGCATTTGGACAAATGCCAATGGCAATTAAGCGGGGGTACATGGACAAAAAAGCAAAGTTAGCGTAATTCCATTTCGCTTTTTTTTACATCAAAGATTCGTTTTGCCTGATCATAATTTATGAGAATGACAGTATCTCCTTTGACAGGCGCGACTTTATCTGGTTCGGCACGACAACTGACGGTTAATTCGGGTCCATCGGGAACTCGGACGCGAGCAGTACCAAAGGTAGTTGTAATCTGTCCGCTAATGACTCGTCCACTTAAACCGAGTAGCTGGACATCATTGATGGCTTTTTTGCTCTCTGGAAACAGTTTTGAAAGCCCGATGGAGATATACCGAGTTCCCAAGAAACAACAGAAAAACGCAATGATACACGATATCCAAACCCGGTGTAGGTTCTCTGGAATATTGAGAAATGCGTTCGCAATGAGCCCAGAAATTCCCCATGTCACAAATAGCGACATCAGCACAATCATCAAGGGGACCCTGCCGACGTTCAAAAGCCCAAACGCGTCCGTGAAGAAGGAACCCTGAGTGCCTGTATGTGCGTCCATATCAGCATCTACATCTGCGTCCGCATTGAGATCGATATCGGCATCCATGTCGACGTCAACATCCATATCAACATCTGTATCTACATCGCCGAAGTCCATCGCACCTGTTGCAAGTCGAAAGAGTGCCAGTAGGAACACAATCGCTAAGGGGCTGTAAACCAGACATTATACGAAACTATGAGATAATTCAGGAACTCTATCATGGCATCCGTTTTTATTTCCTGAGCTGCTCGGCGATGCAGGCATAGGCATATCGTGCTGAACGAAAGTTGATATTATCGATCCAGTGAACATTACGTACAACACTAATTTCAAGTTTTGCTTGGCGAAGAAGCCGGTGTTTGAGGTGCCGAACTAACTTAACACCGCTGATTTCTGTAAACAGCAGATTACACCGAACATTCGCGTAGGAAACAGCGAGGTTCCCTATATATCGCTCGTCTAAGACCAGCACCCTGCGCGACGTGATAAAGACAAAGTCTGGACGCAGCAGACTGGAGCGACCGAGGACGCACAAGTGGATGTGTTCATCCTCACATATATGCGCTTGCACAATCTTTTGAATGCGAGGTGGCATGTTCGCGAATTCAGCCATATCATTTTGCAAGCAGTGTGTTGTTGGTAAACACGGAACAACGCTGTAAAAATGGAGGTGGCGGGAATCGAACCCGCGTCCGAAGGCATTTCAATAGAGGCTACTACATGCTTATCACAGGTTTTAAGGTTCGCCTATCAGACTCCCCTGTGCAGGATTCACAATAGGCTATCTCAATAGGTGATTCGCGGCACACCCCTTGAGAATGGGTGTGCGGCTAGCCCGTATTGCAGCGCTTTAGCTTCCCTGACGGGCAACAGGTCGGCAAAGCGTAGCTACGTTAAGCAGCTAATGCTAATTCTTCATCAGCATTTATAAATGTTCCGCCTATTTAACGAGGCCTGCGGAGACCTCGGCATGCAACCTATATCTCATTCACCTTCGTCGAAACCTTGACACCCCCAGAATAGTAGTCAGCCTTCAGCCGTCAGCAAGATAGCCACAGCCAAGTCAATTATATGACCGCAGCTCACTCGCAGCCGCTTCACGCTCAATTTTATCGCGTTTATCGTAAATTTGCTTACCCATGGCAACAGCTAATTCCAGTTTCACTTTGCCGTTGCTAAAGTATGCTCGAGTCGGAACGATAGTCATCCCTTTTGAACGGATTGAGCGTTCAAGTTTGATGATTTCTCGCCGATGCAATAAGAGTTTCCGTTTCCGCTTCGGCTCGTGATTTTCAATATTTCCATGTTCATAAGGACCGATGTGGGCATCGATCAGGAACGCTTCTCCATCTGTTATCTGTGCGTAACTATCTGTCAGGTTAAACCGTCCTGAGCGAATTGCCTTCACTTCTGTGCCTTGCAGAACGACACCGGCTTCATAGCGATCGCGCAGGTGATAGTCATACCGCGCTTTTCGATTCACAGTAATCGCTGGAGTTGTGGAATTTTTGGCATTTTCCATAGCGATGTTAAGTATAACATAGAATTGACTTGTATGCAAGAAAAACTTCGGAAATTGAGGGCAAACTCATTTGTTTTTCTTGACAAAGATACAACCATCTCAGAGACATAGGCAGAAAACGATAGGTGCTCCAATAAGGTTGACCTAAACAATGTCCTTGTGAAAAATATGAAGTTTTTTCGCGAGATAGGATTTTAGTGGTAAACGGCGCGCAGATCTGATAAACTATACTATAAGTACCACGTTGTTGGGAAAACCAGGTCACTATGCCTCGGTATACCCGCAGAATTAAGGAAAGGAGTCTCTTGATGCCAGAACTTTACGACACCCGTGCACCGAATTCGCCCTCACGTGCGATCTTGATAGGCGTAAAACTCCGAAATAATCTGATGCACGAAGCCGAAGAATCGCTACAAGAACTCCAGCAACTCGCAGAGACTGCTGGCATTGAAGTCGTCTATGAGACAATTCAATCACGCAATGCGCCGAATCCAACTTATTTCATTGGCGAAGGTAAGGTTGAAGAACTCAAACCCCTCGTTGAAGAACTTGACGCAGACGCAATTATCTTTGACGAAGAGCTATCACCTGCGCAGAATCGGAATCTCGAGAAGGCACTGATGTCGCCACAATTGACCGGACAGGACTCATTCTTCAGGTTTTTGCCCAACGGGCACTCACCAAAGAAGCACGCCTACAAGTAGCATTAGCGCAACTCGAATACGCACTTCCACGCCTCACTCGGATGTGGACACACCTTTCACGACTTGCGACGGGTGGAGGCGGCGGTAGACACCTCCGCGGTCCTGGTGAAACCCAACTTGAAATGGACAGACGTTGGGTCCGTAGGAACATCGGACATGTCAGAAAAGCACTTGAATCTGTTGAAAAGCAACGCCATACTCAGCGGCGAAATCGGTCTGAAAAAATCAAAGTGTCTCTCGTCGGATACACCAATGCAGGGAAATCAACGCTATTCAACGCCCTGACGGGCGAAACCGTTTTGGCTGAAGATAAATTGTTCGCAACTTTAGATTCTACCACACGGAAGGTGGATTTGCCGCAAAAGCAACAAATTCTGGTGACCGATACCGTCGGATTTATCAAGAAGTTGCCACACCAGTTGGTTGCCGCATTCAAGGCTACACTCGAAGAAGTCTTAGAGGCAGATCTTTTGCTTCATATTGTTGATGTGAGTCATCCAGAAGCAGAGGCACAGATTGCCGCTGTGAATGTAGTCCTTAAAGAATTGGATGCTACTGACATTCCGATGTTCATGGTTTTCAATAAAATTGATAGGCTCAAAAGTGATGAGGAATTACACATCTTACAGTGCCAATATCCGGATGCTCTGCCTATCTCAGCGCAACGCGGCGACGGCATTCCAGCGTTAATAGATGCTTTGGCACATCGTTTTGCCGAACATGGCACGGATCTCTCTCTCTGTATTCCGTATATAGAGGGGAAGGTGCTCGACTTACTGCATAAGCACGGCATAGTGCTTGATATTAAATACGCAACGGAAGCCGTTTACGTCGAGGTACGCTTGCCGAATCGCTATCTCAAATCGGTCTCTCAATTTTTGGTTTCTTCCTAAGAAAGGCATTGACAATGCGATGGCTCGACCAGACTGACATCGGTCACGACTTACAAATCTGTCCAGATTGTGACAGGGAGTACGAAGTGCTTGACCAGTTTTTGGGGGAGTCCATCGGGGGATCGTGCGTATCACAATTTGATTGATACCGTGTTCAACGACGCTTACTATGTCGCTATTCGGTGTCCACAATGTCTCGAAACTCGGCACCTCTGCATACGATCTCTAACAGCCACGCAATTTCACATCGAAAAGGAGAGAAAATGAAGATAGGCGTTACCCAAATTATCCTTGGTGGTATGTCCCTGAACGATACACTTGCTCTCTGTCAAGATGCCGGTTACGATGCCGTTGAACTCACTTTCGGTGAAGGACAAGACACCGACATCAATATGAGCGATACGGAGTTACACGGCATTGCCGCTAAGTGTGAAGACGCAGGTATTGAGATCAGTAGTATCACGGCAGGCTACGCCGATCGCGGGAATTTACTCAGCTTGGATGCGACGCAACGCGAAAAAGGTGCAGTCTCTCTCGCTCGCGGTTTAGAAGTCGCTGGAGCACTCGGTGTTGGTGGGATTTTACTGCATCCCGGACAGCTCACTGTTGAGGGGACTTATCAACAGGTCTGGGATAACCTCGTTGGCGTGCTGAAGGATCTCGCACCTTCCGCGGAGGCGCACCAAGTCGCAATCGGACTTGAGAACGTCTGGAACAAATTCCTACTCAGCCCAAAAGAGATGCGTGATATTATAGACGAAGTCGGCAGCGACTGGGTAGGCACTTATCTTGATACTGCGAATATGATGGCTTATGGTTACCCGGAGCATTGGATCCGTGAACTGGCACATCGCATCAAGCGAGTGCACTTCAAGGATTTCTCCCGCAGTGCGCACCAGTTCGTTAACCTTTTAGATGGCGATACAGATTGGCAAGCTGTTATGGAGGCGTTCCGTGCTATCGGTTACGATGGCTATGTTATCCACGAAGTCGGCGGGGACAGAGAAGCACAAATTGACCTCGCGAAGCGGATGCGTGAAATCGTTGCGATGTAATCGGAACAGAGAAGGCGATGGCTTACTATAAACCATCGCCTTATGCCGGAGGTCGGACTCGAACCGACATGGACCTAGGGCCCGCGGGATTTTGAGTCCCGTGCGTCTACCGATTTCACCACTCCGGCGATTCTATCAATACTATACCGTATTGGCAAGATATATTATACTATATTTCCAGTGAAAAGTCAAATTCGCACCGAACAACCTTACGGATCATGACGAACCAACAACGAAATCTTCCATCTCAAAACGTATTCCAACGCTTCTTTGTCGGCACCCAAGCACTTTTTGGTCAATTGTCTGAAGTAGGAACATGGCAGACTTTATGGAATTGGGGACTTTGGCGAATTATACCTAAACGCCGACACATTCTCAAACTGATACACGAGCTCCCACCTCTTGATCCAAATGCTCCTGTAGAAATGCGAGCAATCCGTGATGAAGTCTTCGCAAAAAGTTGCTTAGAACTGCAACGCACCGGAGAGGCACAAATTCTCTTGGACCTCCTGAGACATGCGCACCAACCGCTCGGGTTTGAACAAATCTTTTTCGCCGCGATCTATCCGGTTTTAGTGAAACGTGACATGGAGGCAACCCCGATTTTAACTGAAGCCAGACATCGGCTTGATGTAGAGATCGGCTACCTCGGGCACAATGAGGATTATTTTTTTTGGGTACTCGAGATTGATGGCACACAGCGTCTCAGCCTCGACACACCGCTTGTCCCAAGACTGGAAGTGCGAGACGATAAACGCTACGTGGTCTATTCGCTCGGCAGTACTGGACTCGTTGATACAGACTATGCCGAGTACGCGGCACAGTGGCTCCTCGACTCGCCTCGGTTAACAATAGCACTTCCGTTGCTCGCTGCCACGTATGCGGAACAGTGGATCCTTAACGCACGCGTCTACCTTTCACATATTCTCGCAGATTTGAAAAAACGGAATTATCAGGTTACAGCAACGGCAATACCCGATTTTGAACGGGCTCGGTTGTCACTTTTACGCCGTCTCTCCCTGGACCGGCTAAGAAGACGTCAATTTCTGTCCGAACGCCGAAATCGGTAAGGTAGATACCCGGCTCAATCGAGAAACAGATCCCAGAAATCAACGCACGCGCATCGCGCGTCTCTAAGTTGTCTAAATTCACACCGTTTCCGTGAATAACAGTACCGATGTTGTGTCCAGTGCGGTGAATAAAGAATTCACCATATCCTTTTTCGGTGATATGCGCTCGGACACAGTCGTCCACTTCGTAACCGTAAATCGGTGCATCGACAGCCCATTTCTCACGGATAAGCCGTACCGCTCTATCCCGTGCTTCCTTGACAATATCGAAAATTTCAACATATTTCGTCGGAACCATTTTCCCCGCATAAGCCACCCATGTCGTATCTGCAAAGACCGCATCTGGATCTTTCTGTTTTGCCCATAAATCGATTAAGATAAAGTCCCCTGTTTTAATCTCTTGCGTATTTGTTGAAGTCGGGGCGTAATGCGGGTCGCTGCTCTTCGCGTTCACAGCGACGATAGGCGGATGATCCGTGACCAAATCCATCTCATCAAATTGTCCGAGAATCACTTGCTGAACGTCATATTCCGTAATTGTTTTCCCATCGCGCAGTTGTGAACCGATCCACGCGAAGGCATAGTCTTTCGCTTGCAGCACTAAGCGTGCGGAAGTCTGATGCCCTGATGCCTGCGCCTCGCTCAGACGCGCTTCTATTCGCTGTGCGAGTTCCGCAGACGTGTGCACCTCAACTTCCCATCGAACGAATCCACTCCAAGGTGCCGGCATCTACCCGTGAAATATAAGGGATCTCGGCATTTGGCGAATACTCCATTGCAACAGTTTTAACGCCAGCGAGTAAGGAGCGAATCGCTTCGTTAAGTTCTTCCCAGCCAGCGTAAAGCGTAACGCTTCCTTGTACACCAACGAAGTTGGATGTCTCGATCTTATGGACCAGCCACCGCGGTTCACCGTGCGCCGGAATAAGGCAGAACCATCGGCGTGTTATATGTGCTTCCGCCAAGCCTGCTACGTTCTGTGCAATCGGGTTTATCCCACGGAAGTCGTATAGGAGCCATGCATCTAATCCTAATGCTGCCAGTTCACGTTGAATCTCTGTTATTTTCATATTTCCCTCCTAAGTACGAAAATAATTTATCCGTTATCGTAACATAAAAGCCCACTGCTGTCAAAGTGTATCCCGCTTGCCGTAGGGATATTAGTTTAACGAAATTGGGCAGGCACAGAGCCTGCCCAAACAGTGAATTATCGTTTAAATGTGGTGGCGTTGCAGCTGTTATAACTCTGGATAAACCAGATTATGGTTCTATCACCCAGAAGCAGATTGCTGAACAGTTCTCGATTTGGAATGCTGTCCGGATTTACGGATATCTGGAGAATTTGACAAGCACGCTAACCCAAAAGATGGAAAGTACTATTAGGAAATTCATTGGATTTTCCTTTCTCGGTTTCTCAAGATTTTTTATGTTTCTATAAAATATGATGACATATCTCGTAATACGGTATTTCTGTGAAAAAGTGACAAAAATTTGTGATGAATTATTTATACTGGCAGTCGCAACATGTGTGTTGCAATCATCCACGTGCCGAGTGATTTACGGAAGTGAGAACGTTAGGTTTGCGGATTCGTTTCAGGTTTGCGTCGCTTTCCCGCAAATAGTGATAGTAAGCGTGCTGCTTCTCCTTATAATCGCGAAGGACTTCGTTGTAAACTGGGTCTTCAGATTCCCAATTTGTTCGCAATTGGTTAACGTCAATCCACTTATCACGAGCCTGATCATATTCAGTTTGAAGTGTTTTTAGATGACTCATTTGTTGATCGTAGTCCTTCCCTCAAGGGTGAAGCTGTACATGCGCTGATATTATCAACGTGTAAAACGTTAGATTTTAAAAATCGTTACGTCTCCACAACATCGGCTTGACTGTTTTTCCTATCAAGTGTCCGTTCCTTCGTTGTCTTAGGCAGAAAGTCGCGATGAGAAGATCGTCCGTCCAGCACAGATCAACCGATCCTGAAGTTGATATGACGAGCGTAGGAAGGACTCGCAACTTTCTACGGAAAATATTGACATTGAAGTATTCACACCGTATAATACGCCTTAAATTGATATGGTGAAGTCTAAACGGAGTACGTGAAATTTGGCGATGCCAAACGAATTAACCCATGAATCCATCCGAAACGCAGAGACACTCCCAAGAGTACTTAGAACGATGCCGACACCCCCAAATTCAGGCACTTCGACCTGACGCAGAAAACTCAAAAGATTTGTGGATACCCACCTCCGAACAACTGCATGAACTCTTAACCCAGAAACTGCCCATATCCGGACAGGTCGGTTTTCCGCCGGACCGCAGACGGTTGGGAATACGAGACCTATTTTCGCGAATGGGCAGCCGATTACGGCACTTATATTGATACACACCGACAGTTTGTTGGAACCGATGCAGAGAGCGTGCTTTTGCAGGTGTTAATGGCACGCCTCGGTATCGGGGAACGATGGATGGTGTAGAAAAATTTTCGCTATTTTTTAGGAGAGATAGATGACTTTTGGACAGTTACTTACGACGATTCAAGATTATAAACAGGCAGGTATCTCAAATCTTGAGACCTTAACAACACTTCTCAACGACACGTTCGGGGATTGGCTTGCGTCACAAGGCGTTAGTTGTCTTGTAATGTTAGAAGAAGATAGGCTATGCTTGAATGTGACAGGTCAGTTAGAGAAGAATCCCGTACAAACGGAATTGCGTGCTACCCCCGATTTCTCGTGATTTCGCTGGATAAAGTAGAAGATGAGCAGGGGGCGATTGCCGACGCTCTCAAATCCTACACTTCAGATGGCGATGGGGCTTATGTCTGGGTCGTTCCGGATGGCTACATGGCAGCGTTAACCCCGGCGGAACAGGAATGGGAAGAACATGGCGGCGGGTATTTTTCGCATGAATCTATATGTATCTCCAATACCGCTGATAGAGGAACGTGTTGTCTACTTGAAGTGCTTTATGAAGATCCGACGTTGGAGAACGTCTCCTGTGAATTTGAGGTGCCAGCGCATCGTTCAGTGCATTATCGGCTTGATAAACTCAAGCGTGAAGACGGCGAACCGCTCATCGCTAAAGATGCCCCTGTTAGTTACAAAATCACAAGCCGCGATGCACGGGTTGTCGTCCAAGGTTCGCGAATCCTAACGAGCGGTGAAAGCAGCACATTTGCCAGCTTTGGAACAGTGATGGCGTGGTGCCCACAGTAGCATCACCTTCAGAACGGGTGGGGTTGAAAACCTTGTCAGTGAAGTACGGATGAAGCAAGGCGTTTTCGGTGGAGAACCTACCACGTCAAGAGTGAATACGCTATGCCTGCTGCTTGGGGTTCCAGAACGCGCAAATTATCGCCGTAATCGGGATCGCAAGTACCAGTCCCAATGTGCCAGCGAGCAGTCGGACAATCTCCGCCGATACAACGCCGATGCTCAACAACTGTGCCGGTGGTGATTTGAAAAAGTCCAAGTTTGGTGCTGTAATTGTGACGACGAGCAATAACTCCGCACCAAGATAGGCGAAAACTAACGTATTCACCATCGTACCGAGAATGTCCGTTCCAACGTTCAAACCGGAAGCGATGAGCCGCCATGTCGGCATGTTCGGATTTGCCTTGCGAATTTCCTCCATACTTGATGCCACTTCGATCGCGCCGTCAACAGCGACACCCAATACACCCATCAGCATCCCTGCCAAGAGGATCTGCACAAAATCGAACGGTGGCGTGCGCGTCGCCTCTATAATGTCCGCTGAGATTGCATTCTCTAACCCAGAAAAATGGAGATGCTGCTGTGCAAACAGGACGATTAGACCCGCAACTAAGATGCCACCCATCGTTCCAAATACCGCCGAAAAGGTTTTCCGACTCGGACCGATCACGAATACCAGCGACACAAACGCCACGACGCCGGCAGTCAGCGTTACGATGAACACCGCATTCGCACCGCCTGAAATTAGCGGTAGCATGAAGAAGTAGATAACCGCCGCAGAGATCAGCATTGCGCACGCTGTACGGATACCCTCGATTCTGCCCACGAGGATAATTACCAGTAACATCCCGCCTACCATCCAGATCAGGAATCGGTCTCTACTGTAATCTTGAACGATGTTGACGAGGCTAACTTGTTCAGGGCTCCCGGCGACACGACAGAGAATAACATCCCCCGGTTCCGCGGGGATACTCAGCAACGGCATATTGTGATTCACAATGTTTCGTAACACCAAACGTCTGCCTTTATACATCCCGCTCAGCATTTCCACTTCAAGGATATGATGTTCGCTTTTCGACTCATAGACATTGAGTCGCGATTCGGAGATCGCTCCTACAGTGTCCTTCATTGCCCGGATACTATAGGTTTGCTCGTATTTCGTATCCGAGAGAAGCCAGCGACTATCCTTCCACGGTTTAACCGAAACAGTGATTTCGTCCGAAAACGGGATTTTATGGCTACTGAACGCCTCACGCAAAACCTTCGGGACAACACGATTGTCCAGATCATTTACGGCACTCCTGTCAATTTCAAAAAGGAAATTCCCATTGGATTCAAGCAATCGAACGACTTTGCCCTTCGCGTATTCCGATTTACTAATAGGGTTTCCGTCTGCATCCAGTTGCTCCAAAACCGTTGCGGAGAGTTCATGTGTGCGGTAGTACGCAAAAATTGTGCCGATCAGAACGATAGCCATCGCGATAGGGACAGCGATTCGGGCTTTACTACGCGGCTGGGTCAGCACGGAACACTTCCTCTAACTCTTCCGCCGAAGGTAGGTCTTCGTGCCTTATTGAGAGGTCAGATGTGTCTACCTTCGCGTACTGGGTGAGGAATCCAGCAACCGATGCGGCAATTGGAACCGTGAGCACCAACCCGATAGTTCCCACCACGGCTTGGACAATCGCAACTGCTGTGGCTTCATCGTTGACGAGGCGGAGGAAAGGGTAGAGGATACCGACTTCGGGGAAATCAATGCGTGGCAACAGCATCGTCATCATGTGCGCGCCGAGGTAGGCAAAGATGAGCGTATCCGCCATCGTTCCCATAATGTCTCTGCCCACATTTAGCCCAGCACGAATCGCTTGCCGGACGGTGATGTTCGGGTTCACCTGCTTGACTTCATGGACGCTTGAGGAGATGGACATGCTCACATCCATCATCGCACCGACTGCGCCTAAAATAATGCCGGCAGACAAGATGCCTGTGAAATTCCAATGGTGCGAGGCGGGTGTCCGCCACAACGCGATTCCGAGCTCCAGGAAACCGAACTCTTGTGCCAACCCGGTCAGCACCATCGCATGTTGACTGAGGACAGATAAGATGCCAACAGCCGCTAATCCTCCAAGTGTTCCAAGCACACCGGAAATTACCTTGAAACTAAATCCTGTGATAAGGAGGAAGGTCGCGAACGTGAGGAAGGTGGCAATTAAAAGCGCGACTGCAATCGGATTATAACCGCTAATGGTCAGCGGCACCAGTAGGTAAATCACGGTAAAAGCAGTGACAAACAGGGTCAGAATCGCGCGGACCCCTTTCATTCCCGCGACAAGTACCATCAAGATGCCTAATGCACCCGCGAGGTAAAGCAGGAATGGCGTTCGGAAGTACTCACGTATCGACACCGTGTCAATTTTCGGACGCGTCGGATCTCGGAGTGGTATATCGAGGAACAGCACTTCCCCTTTGTGTAATACACGATCTCCAAAGGCGCGTCCCGTCCAAATGTTGTTCACCTGAACAGTCTCCCCACGAAACTGTCCAGAGAGAATACGGAAGACAAAACCTGATCCGCCTCGTCGCTTGTATCTATCTTGACAACGCGTCCCAAGCAGACTAACACCTGCAACGCACCATCGTGCGTCACCTCTGCAAACCGATAGAGTTTTACGTGCAATACAGCAACACTCAATAGGATGAACAATATAGTAACAATTTTGATGTTTCTTTCGCGCATTTTTTTTATGGGCTCCTGGTCTGCTCTCCGCTATAAACATGCCGCCCCGCTGGGGCTGGATCGGTGCTGCGCACTTTTCATTATACGTTTCGGACAGGTTTCCGATCATCCTGTACTGGTTTCGCAGTGAGAATTTTTAAAATCGAACCGTAGGTTTTCTGAAATGAAGAAGCTTAAAATTAGCCTCGAACCCCAAGCCTGAAACAAAGTGGAAGGTGGCTCTTAAGGTAGGCACGTTAAAGTCTAAACCTGCGTCATTTAACCGCAAGGAACATTTATAAAGTAGTTGCAAATAACATGCCAAGCCAGAAACGCCACACTTACGCTACGTGCCACCGATTCAGGTTTCAAAACTGCCCAAATTGGTGCAAAACCAGCGAATAAATTGCACGAAACCGTGCAGGATAGCTGATGAAGGATCACCAAACCTTGAATCAGAGGTGCTTCCGAATGTTCTCTGCGACGCTGCGTGGAATCCCTTTCACAGAGAGCAGTCCATCTAAACTTGCTTCTCGGATCGCTTCGATGGAACCGAAGTGCTGGAGTAGTGCTTGTTTCCGTCTTGGACCGACGTTCGGAATCTCGTCAAGCACCGACGCACTCAGCGACTTTTGGCGGAGTCGCCGGTGGTACGTAACCGCAAACCGGTGCGCTTCATCCCGTAACCGCTGGATCATGTGTAAGGTCGGGTTATCTTCTCGTAACACAATCGGTTCCGATTTACCGGGAACGAAAATTTCTTCAATTCGCTTTGCAAGTGCAATCAACGGAATATCAGGGAGCTGGGATGACGCGGCTTTTGAATAGCAAGTTTTGCCTTGCAAGCTGCGGCAAAAGTTCATAGCCGCTTGTGCCGCGCTTAATTGCCCTTTTCCACCGTCAATCAGCATCAGATCCGGCAGTTTATTAAATTTTTCATCGTCTGCGAGGGCACGACGGAAGCGACGGGTGATAATCTCTTGCATCATCGCGAAATCGTCCTGCCCTTCAACTGAGCGAATCTTGAACCGACGGTATTCCGCTGAAGCCGGTTTTCCATCTTCCAAGACCACCATCGATCCAACTGCAAACCTATCGCCGAGGTTGGAAATATCGTATGCCTCAATTCGTCGGAGAGGGTGTTTTAACCCAAGTAACTCTTGTAGTTCAACGAGTGCTGGTTCCACACCGCTACTGTAAACCACGTTCTGTTCACGCTGGGTTAGGAGAATCTCGGCGTTTTTCGTTGCCAAAATCTGCAACTTTCTGAGCCTACCTGCCTTCGGGACATGCAACCCAACACGGTTCCCCTGTTTCTCACTGAGCCAATTTTCAATCAGCTCCATCGACTCAATCTGCATCGGCAAAACAACCGTTTTTGGCACGAAAACAGCGTTTTGGTAATATTGCGATATGAATGCACTTAACGCAGTAGCGAGCGATTCTGGGTCCGCATCGTTGAGATAGTAATGTTCACGTTCAAGTAGCTTACCATCTCGCACCCGTAGAAGTTGCACGCACGCAATATCAGTCCTCACTGCAATACCGATGACATCCTCATCTGCGGCGGAAACACTATCCATGTTCTGTGTTGTAATCGCCTGTTGAACGTCTTTAAGTGTATCCCGATACTTCGCAGCCGTCTCAAAGTCGAGTGCCTCCGCCGCGGCTTGCATCTGCTCCGTTAGTTCTTTGACAACAGCATTTGTATTTCCACTTAAGAACTGACACACTTTCTGAACTATCTCATCGTAGTCTGGCACATCAATCTTATCGGCACAAGGACCAGGACATCGTCCGATGTGATAATCAAGGCAGACCCGGTACTTATTTCTCACTTCCGCGAGTGGTAGGGTACAGGTGCGGATAGGAAACAACTTCGTCAACTGTTTGAGCGTCTGGCGGGTTGAGCGAGCATGGACAAACGGTCCGAAATATCGCGTCCCATCGTTCTCAGCTTTGCGCGTAATGTGGATACGGGGAAAGGGTTCATTGACGGTCACGCGTAAATACGGATAGCGTTTATCGTCTTTCAGTTTCACATTATAGCGAGGCTGATGTGCCTTTATTAGGTTATTTTCAAGGAGTAGTGCCTCTACCTCGGTCTCTGTGACGATGTAGTCAACCTCGGTAACATACCGCATCATTTGCGATGTCAACGCCGATGTAGATTTCTCGCGACTTCCGACAGCAAGTTTTGGCTTGCCAGCTTCGCCAAAATAGGAGCGCACCCGGGTCCGCAAACGAATTGCTTTTCCAACATAGATGACAGCGCCATCGGAGGCTTTCATCAGATAAACCCCAGGTACATTCGGAAGAGACTGCCATAATTCAGGCAGTGCCTGCGCGTTTCTGACATTGTCCTGTTCTTCTGCCTTCATCTTTTATGCCCCTTTTCGATTCGTGGCATATTGAGCGATTGTATCTATTCTTCAGAGAATTGAAGTTTCGCATAGATTGCCTGCATGGACAACTCACATTCTATCGAAACGAGTCGAAACGTATCCGACAGGGCATGAAATTCTGTCAAATCCCACGCCTGTTCCTGTCGCAAATAGTGCTCAACCCGAACTCTGTCTTGTGAAATGAGGACATATTCACACAAGGAATCAAGTTTCTGATAGGACGCGAATTTCTCACCTCGGTCGTAGGCAGCGGTTGAAGGGGAAAGCACCTCTATCAAAACAGTAGGATTGAGAAGTGTATCAAAATGTGTATCTTCAAAGCGCGGTTCATCACAGACAACGACAACGTCTGGATAGGTATATAATCCGGCCGAACTAACCTTCACGCGCATATCATTGGTGTAAATTTCACACGACCGCGCCCTCAATTGTATGTAAAGTTCACCAGTAACATGAACTGCGATAATATTATGTTTGCGACTTGCCCCCGGCAATGCATACACTTGTCCATTACGGTATTCGCTTTTCGTCAAGGCTTTGCGTTCGCTGGCGAGGTATTCTTCAGGAGTGAAGAACGCTTGTGCCGCAGCAGTTCCCACAGTTTCCATGATTTTCTCTCCTCATTTGGTGTTAGGATAAAGATTTTCATATACCGCTCGATAGATATCCCTGCCTTCCAAAGCGTACTTCATTTCGAAGTTGGTTGCGATGTCCTGATCTGGACTGAGGTTTGCCTCAGCCGGACGCAACAGTGGTAAACCTGCGAGACGCTCCTGAATCTCTTGGAAATATTCCTCATAATCCGTTGCAATATAAAGTCTACCGCCATCGGGATTGAGTGTGTGCGTCAGGGCAGATAGAAAGTCTTGATTCCGAAAAATCCGTCGTTTCCGTTGTCGCTTTTTGGGCCATGGATCCGGAAAGTAGATATGATATGCTTGAACGGATCCAGCAGGCACATACCGTGTCAAGAAGTAGTTGGCATCCGTCCATGCAAGGCGGACGTTTGAAAATGCCCCGGATGCGCTATCCACGCCGAAATGCCGCATGTACTTCTCAAACCGTTCCTGCGTCAATGCGACGTACTTTTGTGCCCGTTCAACGCCAATGTAGTTAACCGCTGGATGCCGCTTTGATGCTTCAAGTAGGAAACGCCCTTTCCCGGATCCAATCTCTATTTCTATCGGATGCGAGTTCCCGAAGAATACTTTCCAATCAATTGGTACAGAAAATTCACCTAATGGCACAGTTCGCTCTGTCACGATGTCGATTATCTGGGAGTGGACAGTTGTATTCTGGTAGTAAATGTCGTTGTAGTGGGGATTTTCACGCATGGCTCACCCGGCTTACGACTCGGACAAAAATTTGTGGAGGTGCGTTTTAACCAAATTGTCCTGCGGTTGATAGCCCAGTACTTCAACCGCTCCGCTTATATCAAGATAACTCTGCTGATACCCATCAGAATTTGCCGAACGTCCGTACGTGATCAGATATTTGACGGGTCCCTCGTAGTCTATAGCCAATCCGAAGAGTTGCACGCAGTCTCGTGGGGTCAGCAATGTGCTACAGTGCCGTATCCCGCTCGGTTCGTACGTGCCGTTGAAACTCCCGATACGGATGCTAATGAACCGCATATCATGTGCGTCAACGAGATATCGTCCTGCGATCTCTGCCATGCCCTTCATTGCGCCGTACCATCCATCGGGACGGAATTGATCGCCTGTTGAGAACCGAGGTGGAGAATTCAACCGCTCATTCCATCCTGAGACATGATTTGTGCTCGCATATACAATCTTCTGAACACCACCTTCTCGTGCGGCTTCAAACAAAGTCATCGACGCACCGATGTCGCTGACTTCACCATGCACCTTTCCAAGCGAATCTTGGCGCACATAAGCCAGATGCACCAACACATCTTGATCGCGACACAATTCTTGCATCGCCGCGTAGTCCCGAATATCTGCCTGTGCCACGCGCGAGTTTGCTCCCATGATCGGATTAATATCCATCAGCGTCAGTGTATAGACATCCTGTTTTTCCCATGCTTGCCAGAGCGCGCTGCCAACGTTGCCAGCCGCACCCGTAATAAGTACCCGTTGTTTCATTTTTTAATTATTCCTTACGGTTTTTTAATTTTACCTTGCGGTTCGGTCAGGTGGGTTTCAAATTTGACAGGTTTCCTTTCCGTATATCCGCCCTCCATTTCATTACGGGCTACGGGTTTTGGTTTACCCAAGACAGCAGCCTGCAACATCGGCGCAGGCGGATTTGATTAACGCACGTCAAAGTCCAAATGCCCGTTGTTTCTCCGCAAGGTATAATTAAAAACCTTTCTTATATCCGCTCTCTATTCCATTACGAACTACGCGTTTTGTTCTATAGAGAAAGGAGACCTGCATGAATAAGAACTTTCCATCAGGATGACACGCCATTTTCAGATGCCAGTGCCGCCATAATATCGGTGTGCACCGCTTTCGGATCCGCCACCGGGTGTACGTAGAACCGATCAATTGCCTGTCCACCTAATCCTGAACACTTACACATCTCAACGTTGAGTCCGAGTTTTGCTAAGATACCGCTGAAGTAGTGAAGGAACCCGACTTTTTCTTCACCGACTACGACAATTTCTGAATAGTTACGTGCTGTCTCAACGCTCACATCGTCAACTTGCCAAGTGTCGCTGATATTGACATAATGTCTCTCAAAAATCTGTTCAAGCGTCACCTCCTCTGCGAGGAGTCCGCGGATGTCAAAATCGAGGTCCCGTTTGAGCTCCTCATCAAGGGGCATCGGTTCTCCCCGATGATGGGGCGGTTGATGTACAAGCCGATAGATTTCAAGTTCAATGTTGGTATCCTGTTTCGTGTAGACACGAGCATCCCGAACATCTATGCCGTTCGCGAAAAAGAGACCGCTCACCGTGTGCAGCTTTCCAATGCGGCTCGGACTACAGAGATGTAGTTCAGTAAATCCGGGTTGGTCGACAAATTGAGTGATCCCTGTGCTTGATGTTGCTTTTGTCTCTGTAGACGCGGCTTCGGCTTGCGATGTCATCTTTATGTGCATGGCTATCTCTTCAGGAGAGACGCTGATACGGTAGGAAACCGGCATGTGGTGAAGGAATTGCTGGAACTCTTCAACAGGTGCGAAGGCACCCCACTGCGTTTCTTCCGGTCCAACAAAGCGGGTGCGAGAAACCTCGTACAAGCTCTTCAGATTGTGTTTAACAACATGACTGAAGTTCTGTGAACCGTTCGCTTTGGAATCGCAATAAGTGAGCAGATACAGAGCAGTCAAACGCTCTAACGAGTTAACCTTCTTACAGAATTCGGAAATTGTACTTTCATCCCAATGATGATAGCGTGCCAAATCTATCATTGTCAGGTGTTCTCGAATGAGAAAGCAAATATCATCCGTCTGTTGTGCGTTGAACCCAAATTCGGGTGCGATGCGCTCTGCTTTTTCTGCACCGGTCGTCGGATGGTTTGGATCTGGTTTATCTATATCGTGAAGGAAGAGTGCCATAAAAAGTGGAGCAGCGTCTGAAAGTGAGCGAAACGCCGTGTTGAGATCCTCTAATTCAGAAGTCGGGGTTGGCGATATCGGTGAACCGAAACCTGCACCACCGAGCGGGCTACTTGGTTCCGTTCGACGAATTTCATCGAGGTGCCCAATCGCAACGAGTGTATGTTTCCCGACTGTATACGGATCAAGGCTTCGTTCGCTCCGGGTCATCATCGCCCTTTCAAAAAGTTCCCCACCTTCTCCAAGGTGCGATAGGATATTGAGTCGGTGCAGGCGTGTGAGGGTCTTCTCTACATCACCCGGTATATTCATCAACTCTGCCATCCGATTCCGGAAAGAACGCCAATCAAACGCATGAACATACCGAGATATGAATGTAGAAAGGGAGGCATCAATTTCAAAGTCGTACTGTTGGAAGTAGGTAAACAGCGTAAAGAGCTCGTTTACATTGAGTTCACCGAAGTTATTATCGATGCAATACAGCATTTCTATCCTCACGGCAAGCACGTCCGAGATAGGAATCCCGTTCGCCAACATCTTCCGAATCAGAAGTTCCGCTTTGAAATGCAGATATTTTGCCATCGTATAATACTCAGCCATGAACTTATAACGTCCCTCACCGGTTTCATCTGCAAATCCGAGTACCCGAGCGATCTGTGCTTGAAGTACATCACCTTTTTCAGGATGATAGGTGAGGTTGTCATGCGGTGCATCGGCGAGAACATGGAGAAGATTCCGCACCTTGAACATGAAATCAAGGGACGGGATGAGTTGCCCCTCATCATAGCGTTCGTAGAGCTCAGGAATTGAAGTGAAATTTGGGAGTCCGCATATCCAGAGCGCGTACTGAAGTGTTCGTAGCCCGCCCCTTCCTGTTTTCACATTCGGTTGATTGAGATAGATCGTCTCCTCAGAAGCTTCAAAAGAATCTGCTTTTGATTTCAGCAGGTCCAGCACAAGCGAGATATCCGATTTTCCAGAGGACACCGCTTTTCGGAAGTGCTCAGTTAGCGTTGCCTCGCCAGCGATAAACCGCATATCGATCAACGCTGTCATATCCTGATAGTTCCATTGGGCAATATCCGCCAAGGGACGATAGATGAAGCTGAACTCAAACCCCGGAATCACCGAGTGGAGACTGTCGAAAAAATCGTAGAACCATCGGATAAGTTCGAGGGTACTCTCATCGTAAATATCCTCTAAGTCCACAGAGGACGTATAAATAACGTCCACGTCCGAATAATAGCAAAGTTCATTTCTGCCGTAACTGCCGACGCCATAGAGTGCGACATCCGGCACCCATTCCTCCAATTCTGTTTCTAAGTCGTTTGTGTCAAAGTCTGGAAGTTGCTTCAGCACGTCGATCTGCTTCTGATATTCGTCATGAATCTGAAAATAGGCTACCTCGTAGACCTTCTGAATAACTGCATCCCACATCTCCGTGTGAATCTTACAAGCCGCAAATCCGCTTTCCCCTTTCAAGATGCGGGCTTTCAACTGTTCCCGCTCCGCTTGTATGAAAGCAGTTAACTGTTTTTGCAAATCTTCAAAAGGCACATTCAGGTCTGGTACATAGCGATTGAGTTGTTTTTCGATCTGTCTGGTTTCCATTTTCCTCGCGCCTCCAATGTATCAGAGCAATCCAATTGTTGCAGAGTCCTCTTGAAATCGCCAAGTGAGTAAGATTTTCAGTCAAGCCTAATTATACGCCAAACACCCAAAAAAAACAAGCGCGTTTTTTAGTGCTACCTTTTCTCACGGGTGCACTTCCCAATTGCCCGTTTTTTCCTTGACACACTTTTCAAACGTTGCTAACATACGCGATCAGGGGACCTAAAAATGAGTGACATCAAACATCGCGTAGCCATCATCGGCTGTGGACGGATGGGGCAAAATTACGCGGAGGCATACACCACTTATCCCGATACGGAAATCGTTGCGATCGCCGATGCCAATGTGCAACGGCGGGATGTTCTCGGTGCCCGCTTTGACGTTTCGGCTCTTTATCCAGATGTGGAAGCGTTATTACGGGACATTGTGCCAGACATCGCGGTGGTCGTCACGCCCACGAAATACATGAAAGATGTGGTGATTGCGTGTGCCGAAGCCGGTGTCAAAGGTATCTCTACTGAGAAACCGATTGCCGCGTGTTTACAAGATGCCGATGCAATGGTTGAAGTATGTGCCGAACGGGGTGTTGTATTTGCCGGAGGCAACCTTCAACGCGCCATGAATGAGGTTCAGGAGGCGGCATCTCGGCTCCATAACGGCGAATTGGGGGAAATCAGAGGCGCGAGCGTTCATGGGTTCGGTGGCGAAATCTCTGGTGGCGGATGCCAGCACATCTCCGTACTACGTCTGTTCACCAATGCTGAGGTTGAGGAAATCATCGCATGGGGAACCCCTCCTGAAGCGTTAGACGCAGAAACCGATGAGGGTCTAATCATCAACGGGCGTTTTCATCTGACGAACGGTTTGGAATGCAGTGTCTTCGGAACCCCAACGTCTTGCCGTGGTGTAGATGTTTGGACAGACGAATGCCTCGTCCGATGGGATTGGAACCCACCTGAAATTTTCAAAGGCTACGACCCGCACGGCAATCGCGTCCGTATTGATACCAACTACAACCCATATCCGTGGAATGAATTCAGTTACCTCACAGGCTCCATTCGCTCCTTCTTAGCGGCTGTTGATGGCAACGGACACCCGTGGATTACAGGCGCCGATCTCCGACAAGCGTTGGAGGTTGCCATTGCTGCGAAACTCTCCGCAACCCGAAACAGCACACCCGTCAAACTCCCGCTTGAAGACAGATCTTTGGCTTTATATCCACGTCCCTATCGGTGGATCGGCGGGGATGCAACCGGTAAACCTCAGAGTGTCACAGAAGCGACAGGTTTTTAATTTTACCTTGCGGATTTTCAATTATACCTTGCGGAGGAAAAACGGGTATAGGAACTATGGACTCCACCTCTTATATCCGCCCTCCGCTACGCTTACGGGCTACCGGGTTTGATACTATCTTAGGAGACCCCAAACGAATCGCCTGATTTAACGCCTTGCGAATAATTAAAAAAGGAGGAACTACCAATGAACGAAGATCAAAAATATCTATTCGATTTGACCGGATACCTCATCGTCGAAAACGCTTTGACGGCAGAAGAGGTCGCCCAGTGCAACGCTGCCATCGACCATCATATTGAAGGACTTCGGGAACGCGACACCTCTCTGGCAGGCGGATCAGCCGCACTCGGTGGCACAGCACACCGAATGGACATGGGTGGCATGCTCGCCTGGGAAAAACCTTGGTGTGAACCGTTCCGAAATTTGCTCGTCCATCCCAATATTAAACCGTACTTTGAAGAGGTTTTGGGTAAACAATATCGACTCGATCACGGTCCGGGCTTAATCGCTATGGGAAAAGATACGGAAGGTGGCACTTTACACGGTGGTGGGATCGAACGTCCCAATTTCTCCGAAGCTTACTTCTTCAAATACGGACGCATATACACAGGTTTGACTGTCGTCGAATACATGCTTGCTGACGAAGGTCCTGGTGACGGTGGTTTAGCTATCATACCTGGGAGCCACAAGGCAAACCTTCCGTGTCCAAGTGGTATGAGGCGGTACGAGCAGTATCAGAAGCATGTTGTCGAAGTCAATGTCAAGGCTGGCGATGCCGTGATTTTCACTGAAACACTGACGCACGGTACACTCCCGTGGAAGGGCAACCATCAACGACGCGCACTACTTTACAAGTTCAGTCCCGGATTCCAAGCGTACAGCGCAGGCGCACACCAAATCACATATCCTGATTACATTGAGGATATGTCTCCTGAGCAGCGAGAAGTCATGGAGGCACCCCACATCCGACACTAACCTGTAGGGGCGACCTCCAGGTCACGACGCTTCACTTGCTGGTGAGGTTTGAAACCTCGCCCAATTTGAAATGCACATAGGAATAATCTCCAGATCTCGACACTTCATTTGTTGAAGGAGAAAACGATGTCGAAACTACGAGTTGCTGTCATCGGCTGCGGCGGTAGAGGTCGCGGTCACATGAAAATCCTCTCAGAATTTGACGATACGGATCTCGTTGCCGTTTGCGATCCAGTCGAAGCGGCACGCGATAACGCCGCGGACATGTTCAACGTCCCGACTCGCTACGAGAGTATTGAGGCACTGTTGGACAATGAAGCCTTGGATGCCATTTTCGTCGCTACACCCGCACACCTTAACGGTGAGGCAGCGCTCCCCTGTTTTGAACGCGGTGTCCATACGCTTTTGGAAAAACCACCCGGCATGAGCGTCTCAGAAACAGTCGCTTTGCGGAGTGCCGCAGAACGGACGGGCGCGAAAGGGATGGTAGGCTGGAACCGCCGCTTTCACCCGATCATCGTCGAAGCGAAACGCCAAGTCACCGCACGCGGTCCCGTGACGCAAATCGTCGGTGAATTCCACAAGAGCATCACTCGATTAGCGCAGTCCAGTAAATTCCCAGAGCACTTGATGGACAACATGTTTCTGGAGACACCCATCCACGCACTTGATGCGATCCGCGCCATCGCTGAAGCCGATGTCCAAGAGGTCCATAGTGTCGTTCAGCGGACAATCTCAGATTACAAAGATGTCCACGCGGCACTCATTCTGTTTGATAATGGTTGTGTCGCCCAACATATTGCCAACTACACCACGGACGCGCGCCTTGAGCGTTATGAGATTCACGGCAGAGACATCTCCGCCTATCTTGAGGGAGTCTCCCGTGGAACCGTTTTCTGCGATGGCACGCAACACGAAATCACCGAAGCAGGCACCGGCGGTACTGTGGAGCAAAATAGGTATTTCTTGGATTGTGTCAAATCCGATACTCCCGTTTCGCTCCCTGCTGCTAACCTTGACGAGGCTGTTAAAACCATGCAACTCGCCGAAGCAATCCTCAGTGGATTGCGCTGATTGATTGCTGTTGAGGCACTGGCAGGGGAAGACAAAAATTAAACGGTAGCCTGCAACAGCGGCGCAGGCGGGTTTAAGGAACGCACTTGATAGTTTAAACGTATGTCATTCCTCCGCAAGGTAAATTATGAAAATAGGGAAAAACGATGCCAACATTAGACGAACACTATGAAGCCTATAAAACCGATGGTTTCACAATCTTTGAGAAGGTTTTTGACGAATCCCAAATGCAAAGTTGGCGGGACAAACACCAAGAACTCTCCACAGCCAATGACGGGCAAATGTGGTTCGGAAATACGCTTGAATTGGTGCCTGAACTGATGTGGCCCACTGTCTCGCATCCGACAATTCTTGAATTTTTAGAAAAGGTGATGGGTCCTTTCGTGCAATTGGATAACCTCACGCTCGCTGCGTTTGCGTCTATGGAACAGGAAAAGGCAGAAGGCAAGGTCTCTGGCTGGCACCGTGACCGCTGGGCGCATGTCCCCTACACCGATGCCTATCACCGCCCAAACGCTATCAACGCTATATCTTATTTGCAGGACTTAACGGATGAATACGGACCCCTCCGCGTCATTGTCGGTTCGCATCGAAAACCGATTACCATGGAAGATTCGCAACGTGGTGTCCCGCATCCAGACGAAACACTGGTCCACATGAAAGCTGGTGATGTCGTTATCACACATAACGGACTCATCCACTCCGGCACACCGAATACCTCCGGAAATTTACGCTATTTCTTCAGCATCTATTATAACCTGACATGGCTGAAACACACCGATCATCACACGGGACCCCATACTCAAAATTTGTTGGAAACTGCCAAAGCCACCAATAACTATCAGCACATGCGGCTCCTCGGTGTGGATGAGCAACTCCAACCCCGATGCAACTCCGGCTTCCTCCGCTCCGACGAGGAACGCTGGGAAGAGTGGGCAACCACTGACCGAGAAGCGATAAGGGAGGTATAACCGATGGCAAATCCAAGTGTAGTGCCGTCAACACTCAACGTAGAACTGGATTACCAGCTGCAACAAGAGGTCAACTTCTTTCTCAATTGGGGATACCTCATTGTCGACAACGCCGCAACGCCAGAACAGATTGCGTCGCTCCGAGAGGCACTTGATGAAAGTTACGAACGCAACAACAAAAGTCAATTCATTGGTGAATTGCTGGAGGAGGATGATCGGTTCGCATTTCTGTTAGACAATCCGCCTGTGCTAAAGCGGATGGAAGCCATATTGGGGACCTGTGTCCAACTCCACAGCGCGACCGCGCGCATTACTGAACCCGGAACGCCAGATCAGCATTGGCATCGGGATGGTCCCTGGCCCGTCGCACCGAACGGAACACCTTACGGGAGCCTCCCCGCACAGATTAACTGCGGCTATTATCTCGACGAAGTCACCGATGAGAACGGTCCCACGGTTATCCAACCCGGCAGCCACAGGGCACTTTTCCGTCCACCCCCGACTCCTGTCGAATTGCCCGATGAAAAACGGGTACTCGTCTCCCCCGGACAAGCGGTTATGTTCGACGGATGGACATGGCATCGGGGCTCGGCTAACAATTCTTCAGAAAGTCGACGCGTCTGCCTGATGTGCTACCAGAACGCGTGGATGAAGTCTCGTGAACCCTTTGACGGTACTCGGGTCACAAAACTCCGAGAAGAGGGTACATCCCAGCAGAAGCTTTTACTCGGCGCAATCCCAAAATGGTGATAGCACCCACTACCTAAAGGCAGGGGCTTCGGCTTCGTAGACAATAGCGGTTTTCCCGAAGGTCTGCCGTCTTACGTTGTCTCCACCAGCGGGCGTTTCCCTGTAGTATCCTACAGGCATATCGTTAGGTAACGGGCTATCCCTGCCCGCAATATGTTTATAGCAGCGTTTATATCCCTATCGTGGTGAGACGCACATTCGGGGCAAGTCCACTGCCTATCGTTTAGAGTCAGGTTTTCGTTATGAAAGCCACAATCACTACACGGTTTCGTTGTGGCTGTCCATTGACCAACTTGACGCAATTCACGCTTATGTTTGCTACACTTATACTTCAATATCTCAACAAACTGGTAGAACGCAAGGTCGGAGACTTTACGCCCCCACAAGCGTTTCATACCGTCAAGGTTCAAGGTTTCAATGGAAATCGTATCAAACTTCTTACAGAGTTCGCTTGCGAGTTGCCAATGAAAGTCTTTGCGTTGGTTGCTGATTTTCCGATAGAGATGTGCTATTTGTCTGACACACCACCACCAACCACCAGAACCTTTGACTTTGCGAGAAAGTTCTTTGTTGAGAGACTGAAGTTTATTCAAGGATTGTTTCAAGGGTTGTGGGTGCTGTTTCTTCTCACCTGTGCTAAGCGTCAAGTATGCGTCTTTCATACCGAAGTCCGCCCCAACGCTTTTACCTGTTACGGGCAGAGGTTTAAAATCCGTGTAGGTTGTTATTATACAAAGATAGTAGTTTCCGCAAGCGTCACGCTTGATTGTGATACGCTTTACTTTACCATGCCACTGACAGTGTTTATGGAACGTATATGCGACTTTATCATATCGCCATTTACCCTTATCCCATTTGCGGAATGTAATTACAATACGATTGTTAGTGAGTTTATACCCAGTCTGTTTTAGGGTAATAGACTTAAATTTATGGCGGGGTTTAATATGGGGTTTACCCCCCAGTTTCTTAAAGAACCTTTGATACGCATTATCAATACGTTCCAGTTCCGCTTGGATGGCTTGACTTGGCAAGGCGTTCCAATGCGGGTGTGTGGTTCGCTTGAGTTCTGTCAAGTGGATACACATGCCCTCATAGTTGACATACGGCAGACCGTCTTTATATCTTTGATCTTGCCACCTATGGAAGTATTCATGCACCTGCCACATATCGTCAAGCAAGTTGCCAATGCGGATTGTATTAGATTGTTTCCCTACCGGGTATTTATAGGTTTTCATGGACTATCAAGTATCAAGTCTTTAACCCCTGTGAAGTAGGTAGGCAGACACGTAACCTTGCGATTACGCTTCACATGTCTGCCAACTTGATACTCTAATTATATTACGTTTTTAGGCGAATGTCAAATCTTTTTTTATCATAATCCTATACGCCGTCTATATCCCTCACCTAAAGGCAGGGGCTTTGACGGAATATAGGTAAAGTAGTAGGCACGCCGTCGTGTGCCTATAAAACGAAGGAATCCAGAAATGAATCTCGCTTATATTGTTATTGATACACTCCGCTACGACTACATCGGTGCGAACGGAAATGACTGGATAGAAACACCCAACATCGATCGGTTTGCCTCCAAAGCCTTGGCATACGATTATGCTTTCTGTGCCAGTTTTCCGACTATTCCCTATCGGACCGATGTCATTACTGGACAATACGGCGCGCCTATCCATCCTTGGAAACCGCTCCGCCACGAACGCCAAACTTTACCGTGGACGCTTGCAGAAAACGGCTACGCGACGCAACTCATTCACGATACACCGCACCTCGTCAATGGGGGACATAACTTTGATTGGCCCTTCCACGCGTGGACATTTGTTCGCGGCGCGGAAGTAGACAGAGACTGGATCGCTGATACCGTAGTATGGCCCGATAACTGGACACGTCAACCCCTCTTTGATTGTATCGATGACAAAGCCGCCGAATCAGGCATGCTCCGCAGTTACGCACGTGCAAACAGAAACCGCAAAAAACCTGAAGATTGGAACTGCGCACGGCTCTTCAACACTGCCGCGCAATTCCTCAAAGACAACGCCAAGCGAGACAATTTTTTCCTCTGGATAGATTGCTTCGATCCTCACGAACCTTGGGATTCTCCGCTTGAGTTCATGAAAAAATACGATACCCGTCCGGGTTACGATGGACGCGTTGATCCGCGTAGTCTTGGCGCGAGGGGTAATGCGCAGCTCTCAGATGAAGCGAAACAACACATCAAAGCGCAATACGCCGCTAAACTCACATGGATGGACCACTGCTTCGGGCAGTTCCTTGATGCACTTGAATCTACGGGGCTTGACAAGAACACCGCTGTTATCTTAACGGGCGACCACGGCACGAACGTTGGGGAACGTGGTAGGTTTGGCAAAGGACAACCCGTTCGTCAGCAGGAGGCGCATGTCCCACTCTTTATTCGGCTCCCGGATGGGGACAGAGAAGAAGGTGGGGGCAGAAGCAGCGTCATCGTCCAACCGCAAGACTTCTACCCGACAATTCTCAATATTTTGGGAGAGGCGCGTCCCGACGGCATTGAGGGACACGACATCTTAACCCCGGCGCGCAACGGGGAAGCTGGTACAAGGGAGCTTGCACTCTCAGGTGGCAGTATTGAGCGGTGGGAGAACAGCACAGAGAACCCGAATCTCAATCTCTTCACCGTTTTTGATCGTGAGTGGAGTTTAGAGGTCGGCACGAAACCTGAAAATTCAAAACTCGTCCGACTCGGTGAATTAGACGACGTTGCGAGTGAACATCCCGATGTTGTTGCCAAACTGCACGCCGCCGCTGTGGATGAGATCGAACGCCGCGGCACCGATCCCGCACTCATCGCATGGCTCCGGAGTGGTGGCGAAGACGCTTTCCCTGCCGATGCCCACTACTGGAACGGTTTCCCCGGACCTGCAGGCTTCCGTCCCTACTTCGGGAAACTCTATACCGGTGAGTAGTTTTTTCAGCTTTTCCCAATCGCGGTAGGTGCGGTTTTGCGGTGTCCTCGCCCAAAATTCCAACCGCACCCCACCACTTCACAATTTCCAATAAGTTTGACAACGGTTCGGAATTCTGATAACATATTTTAACAATAATACACCAAGGAAAAGTCACCCCTTTCCTTTAAGGAGTTCCCTGATGAAGAAATCAGACCTCCAGCAGCAGGCAGTGATGTTAATCGAGCGACTTCCGACCGAAAAACTCAGAGCCGCTATCGATTATATGAACTATCTCTACGATAAGGAAGCATGGGAAGCAACGTACGAATTGGCAAGCGACCCCGAAATTGTCAAAAGCTTAGAACAAGCTGAAGCCGATGTGAAAGCCGGTAGACTTAAAAGTTGGGCTGATGTTAGACGCGACGTTTGAAAGGCAGTTTACGAGCAGGCGAATAATCTGCTCAAAAGCCCTTGAACCCGATTTTCAGCCCCATTGGGGCATTATATTTATAGGAGAAAACCATGCCACGTACATATAAAGCCTGTCTCATCGGATGCGGACGGATGGGCGCGACTATCGACGACGAAGTCGCAGGTCGCCCTGATAGTTTTATTTGGCAACCCTTTTCGCACGCAGCAGCCGCTGTCGCTTGTGAACGAACCGATCTCGTCGCTGTCTCCGATGTCTTTGCCGAGAAAGCCGAAGCCATCAGGAAACGCTACGGAGCCGAGCGCGCCTATACAGATTATCAAGAGATGATCGTAAAAGAGAAACCCGACATCATCTGTATCGCCACGCGTCCCGGTCCACACGTCGACATCACTGTCTTTGCCGCCGAAAATGGAGTCAAGGGCATCTACTGTGAAAAACCGCTCTGCTGCTCTATGGAAGAAGCAGACATCATGGTAGATATTGTTCAAAAGCACGGTGTCAAATTCAACTACGGCACGCAACGCCGTTACATGCCAATCTATCGCAAAATCCGTGAACTCGTCGATGCTGGCGAAATCGGCGATGTCCAATGCTCTATCGCCCAATACGGAGCCAGTTCTGCCCTCTGGGGCTTAACTCACGCCGCAGACATGCTCCTCTTCCTCGCGGGTGACCCGGAGGTAGACTTCGTGCAAGGCGCGATTATATGCAAAGATTCAGATTGGGATGGCAACCGTCTCAACGTTGACCCCGGTATCGCCTCGGGTTACATCCGTTATTCCAACGGGGTCCACGGCTATAACACCGCAGGTACCGGACCCGAATATGAAGTCTGCGGCACCGGCGGCAAGATCCGTGTGCAAAACAACAGTAGAGAAATTCAATTCCGAAAAAAGGACGGGACCTTCTTTGAAGAGGTGCCGTTCCCAGAAACATCCCGCGCCACTGGCACCGTCATGGGCATCACCGACATCGCCGAAGCACTCGACGAAGACCGCGAGACTAAGGGACCCGTCCACCTCGCGCGTCGCAGTCAAGAGACGCTCATGGGCATGATCGAATCGCATCGGCTCGGCGGCAAGCACATCTCACTCCCCATGGAGAATCGATCTCTCTACGTTACCAGAGACAACTGGTAAAATGTCCCTTCCCCATTTTATCTTGTTCGGGCGGGTCCCCGTGCCCGCCCATTCCGCCAAGTTACAGACATGAACTTAGAAACCCAAATCCAGCAATTCCGAGAAACCTTTTACACTGTCAAAGCCGAAGTCCAAAAACGCATTGTCGGTCAAGACGCAATTGTTGAAGGCGTGCTTTTCTGTCTACTCGCCAACGGACACGCGCTCCTTGAGGGTATCCCGGGTTTAGGGAAAACGCAGCTGATTTATACCCTCAGCGAGGCACTCGATCTCTCCTTCAAGCGTATCCAATTCACGCCGGATATGATGCCCTCCGACATCACAGGTACAACGCTCCTCATTGAAGACGAACACGGCAGAAGGCAGTTTGAATTCCAGCAGGGGCCCGTTTTCTCCCAACTCATCCTCGCCGACGAGATCAACCGCGCCACACCGCGCACCCAATCCGCACTCCTTGAGGCGATGCAAGAGCGTACTGTCACCGTCGGACGCACCAGCCACAAGTTAGAAGAGCCGTTTTGTGTTCTCGCCACACAGAACCCGTTGGAAATGGAAGGCACCTATCCGCTCCCAGAGGCACAACTCGACCGGTTCCTATTCAAACTTCACATCGACTTTCCGAACGAAGATGAGATCGTCGAAATTCTACGTCGTACCACGTCCGGTGCCGAGATCACTATTGACAAGGTAACGAACACCGAGACGCTCAACCAGATGCGTCAACTCGTGCCGCAGGTCATCATTGCTGAGCATGTCGAACGCCACATTATCCGACTCGTCCGTGGTACACACCCCGATTCCAAGAACGCGCCAGAGACCGTCAAACGCTACGTCCACCTCGGTGCGGGGATTCGGAGTGTCCAAGCGATAGCACTCACCGCCAAAATCAATGCCCTCCTCGATGAACGTTACAACGTCGCTTTTTCGGATATCGATGCCGTATTGCTTCCCGCGCTCCGGCACCGCATTCTTCTCAACTTCGAGGGGCAAGGCGAAGGCATTGAACCCGATGCCATTGTCAACGAAGTCCAAAACGCACTTTCGGAGAGGTAGAATCATGCTATATTATCACTTTTCATAATATGGAATTCTATATTATGAAAAGTATTCAAAAATAAAAATATGGAATTCTATATTGCGAAAAATTCGCACACTACCGACAACTCCAATCCTTGCAAGAATACGTCCTCGTCTCCCAAGACAAGGTGCGTATTGAACACTATGTCCGACACGCAGCGCAGTGGATTTTGACTGATTTTCAAGAACCTGACCAGCAACTGCCACTTACCTCAATCCAATGCGAATTACCCTTACAAGAAATATACGAACGCATCCTATTCCCTGAGTAGCACCAATACCCAAAGACCGCACCTTCCGCTGCTGGCGAGGTTTTCCAACCTCGTTTCTTCTTGTATACTCACCTTTCTGTCCCTCAATCCTTGGTAGGTGCGGTTTCCCAACCGCACCGTAGCACAAAAAGACACCTATATCCCGCTGGCGAGGTTCCTAACCTCGCCTCTGTGCATACAAAATTTTCCTTGACACCGCACCATAATTTTCGTATAATTAACGTGAGGTTGATAATAATTGAAGAGTGTTTGTATAAAAAAGAGAAACCCTTGTTGTATAATGAAGTGATAAGGTTTCATTTCTTCCACCAAAAGGAGTTCTCCGATGAATATCATAACACTTTTCTGCGAAATAGACGACTTTTTTCTTGCTTATGAGAAATGGGTGTCAACACAGTGTCTCCCAGAGACGACCCCCCTTGAAACACGCGGGCGACCGAGACGGCTGCATCCGAGCGAGGTGATGACGCTACTGATCGCCTTCCATCAAAGTGGGTATCGGACATTTAAGCATTTTTATCTCAAACACGTCTGCGTCTATTGGCGCGATGAGTTCCCACATCTGGTGAGTTATAGTCGTTTCGTGCAGCTGCAAAAAGAAGTGTTGACGGTCTTGACGTTTTATCTTTCAACACACCTCGGCACTTGTAGCGGGATCTCTTTCGTGGATTCCACACGTTTGCGCGTCTGCGATAACAGGCGGATTTCATCGCATCGCGTCTTTGTGTCAGAAGCGGGATGCTCGAAAACATCTATGGGGTGGTTCTATGGTTTTAAACTTCATTTGGTTATCAACGAGCAAGGCGAAATCTTAGACGTTGAGTTGACCCCTGGTAATACGGATGACCGTAGACCTTTGCCAAAGTTCGCCGAGGGGCTCCACGGGAATCTCTATGCGGATCGGGGGTATATCTCCAAAGACCTTCGGGAACAGCTCCGTGCGCAAGGGATCAACTTGGTTTACAAGGTCCGAAAGAACATGAAACCCCTGGACTTATCCGTTTGCGATGAGGTGTTGCTGCGAAAGCGGATGCTTATTGAATCGGTGATCCGGGAACTGAAAACGCAGACGCAGTTGGAACACTCACGGCATAGAAGTTTTGAAAACTTTCAAGTCAATGTCGTTTCTGCTTTGATTGCTTATCAGCTTTGCGAGAAAAAACCTTCCCTGAACATTCATGAACTTCAGGACATCAACGATTTACCAATGCTCTATAACCCATAAACCTTTTTCAAACTCACGTTATAATTTAAACAAAATTAACAATGCACCGCCCCAGACAGCGGAGCAGAGACCAGAAATATATGCAAGAATCCTTACAAAAACTACAAAATCTCCTGCAACAGCTCTTCCGGGCAGATGCTGCCGACCTCGACTTCGGCATCTATCGGATTATCAATTACCGACGCGACCAACTCCAAAACTTCATTGATGAGAAACTACCGGCCATCGTTCAAAATGCCCTTGACACAAACACCGAAACAGAATCCGCACGCCGAGAACTTGAGGATTTAAAAAAGCGAGTCAAAGATGCCTTTGGCGATGATGTGATTAGATGCAGACGGGAATCTCATTGACGAAACCATAAGAGATCGCCCACTGGTTAAACAATACCTTGAAGCGAAAGAACAACTCGGCTCTCCACAAACCCGATACCAGCGCGAAGATGTTGTCTATAACCACCTCTATACCTTCTTCTCTTTCGTTACTATGATAATGGCGACTTTATTCCGCGTCGACGCTATTCTCAAACCGAACGCTACGCCATCCCATACAACGGTGAAGAGGTCTACCTCCACTGGGCAAACCGTGACCAGTACTACGTCAAGAGTGATGAACATTTCTCCGCTTATAGATTCAAATCTCAAGCATCACCGTTACCTTTGATCTCCGCGATGTAGACGTTGAAAAAGATAATGTCAAAGGGACAAAACGTTTTCTTTATCCCAATACCTGCTGAGACAACCTATAAACCCGAAACCCATAACATCTGCATCCCCTTTGAATACCGTCCACTTACCGATGAAGAAAAGAAAAAATACAGTGGACAAAAGCAACAGGACAAAATCATTGAGACTGCTGAACCTGAAATTATAAGATGTCTGACGGATCATTACGATGCGCTATCTGCCTTAGAACACCGAACAGAGGCGAAACTACCTTCAAGAAACACCTCCGTATCTACACTCGACGCTAACACCGCAGACTTCTTCATCCACAAAGACCTCAAACAGTTTCTCAATCGTGAACTTGATGTTTATATCAAAAACGAAGTCTTACCCTTATTCTCACTCATTTTCGAGGATGCTAATTTTCAAGAGGATAGGTTAACGAACGTAAATTGGATTGAAACGGCAAAACTCGTTCACCAGATCGCCTCCCAAATCATTGAATTTTGTCCCACATCGAAGAATTTCAAAAGACACTCTGGCTGAAAAAAGAAGCTTGTCCTCTCCACTGACTACTGCCTCACACTTGATCGCGTTCCTGAAGAATTCTACCCCGAAATTGTACGGAACGATGCACAACTCATGAATGGAAAGATCTATTTGCAATTCACGAAATAGAAAGCACCTGATCAGCACCAAGTACACTGAACCCCTCTCCATCGACTTTCTCAAAGAAAATAAAAATCTCGTCTTGGACACCTGTCACTTTGATTCTGACTTCAAAGATCGGCTTTTAGCACACTTTGATGATCTAGATAACAACACAGATGGCTTGTTAATTCACGGTGAAAACTTTCAAGCACTAAATCTACTGATAGAAAGATACCGTGAATCAATAAAATCCATCTATAGTGACCCACATATAACACGAATGCTCTGCAATTCTATATAAAAACAATATATAGAGATTCTTCATGGATGTCACTAATGCTGACCGGATTCCAGTCGCGCTCGAAATGTTGGTTGATAACGGTATGTTCTGTACCGCTATTGACGACGTGGAGGCTGCTAACCTTAGACAGTATCCTTCAGCATTTATTTGGAAAGAAATGAACTCGCTGTTGTAGCAGTCTGTTCTAAACCCTGGAGGGCGTTTTAAAAGACCGTCTAGTTTCGCACCTGCCCATGAATACGCAATGTTCTTTGGATCCTCTGATGCTTCGCAAGTTGGTCGTCTTAAATGGACAAAAAAACAACTTGAGAAATATTCAGAGGAAGACAAAAAAGGCAAATTTGGTTGGAGACCTCTTAGAAAATCTGGAGGTCCTAATACACACCGAGAGGCGAGTCCGCGTCTATTCTACCCGCTTTTTGTCAAAAATAACCAGATCCGTATTCCCAAAATGAAATGGGATGACGTTGCTCGAGAATGGAAATTATTAGAATCTCCCAGCCAGATGAAAAGTTGTTTTTGCCTATTAATTCAAACAATGAGCACATGACTTGGGGATTTGGGATTGAAACCTTAAAAGAAAAATTACTCTTATCTGAATTATCGGCTACAACCGATGCAGACGGTAATGTCAGAATCCGCTTTAAAAGGTATCTAAATAAAGACGGAACGCTACCTACAACGTGGTGGGGTAGTAAAGAATACTCAGCAACTGCCCACGGCACACGCTTTCTGACAAATATGCTTGGTAATGCACTTGCATTCTCTATTCCCTAAATCCATTCATCTAGTTCAGGATTGTCTACGCGTTTCTTCTCTGGGTAAAAATGATACTGTGCTTGATTACTTCGGAGGATCTGGCACCACCGCACACGCCACCGTTAACCTCAATCGTGAAGATGAAGGTAATCGCAAATACATCCTCATTGAGGTGGGACATCATTTTATACTGTCTCAAACTCGCGCGGGTCATAAAAGCCATCTATTCAGAAGAGTGGAAAGATGCCAAACCAGTCTCACGTGAAAGTCACCTCTCTCATATCATCAAATACCAACGCATTGAATCCTATGAGGACGCACTCAACAATATCGAATTCACCGAAACCGAACGTGAGAATCTGTTTCATGACGAACACCAACTTAGTTATCTGTTTGGGAGCAAAACCCGCGACGAGTCCGACGTTTTTGAACGTTTCCGAACTCCAAAATCCGTTCAGTTATCAACTCAACATCGTCAAAGATATGCAGACGCAGAAACAGTCTGTAGATTTACCGAGACCTTCAACTACCTCCTCGGTGTCTCTGTTCAAACTCGGCAATGCTTGAAAGATAGTGAGAGAAAGTACCTCGTCTATAAAGGCACAGTGGGACAAAAAAACGTTGTCGTTATCTGGCGTGAGACCAAAGATTGGAATGGACAGGATTGGGAACGAGATTACCGTTTCATTCAAGAACATGAATTCACAGAAGGAGCGGACAAGGTATATGTCAACACTGACAGTATCATCCCAGAAGCAGAGTCTTTAGACCCACTTTTCAAACGATGAGTTTGCGGTAGACTCCAATTTGGGATATCCTGCTAAATAGTCCGTGGGATAGGGTTTTGTGACTTGCCATTGTTGTAACAAAAGGAGATTGTGTGATAGAATCGCGCCATTCTATAACCATTGTACATCCTGATCAGACAGAAGAACAACAATACTTATGCCCAGAAACAATTCACAACGTACACTTGATAATCATCTCACCCTTCACGGATGGCTCAACAGTCACTTCGGGTATAAAACCACACGCGACCTCCTCGACGAACGTGGAAACAAGTGGACGAAGGCTTCAGCCAGACGGACACTCCACAGTCTGCGAATTCCTTATGTCCCGCGCGGAGCCAAATTCAGCAATCGAGCGAGAACTCTTTGTCTACGATGCCAACATCAAACGACACCTATCTGCTATGAACGATAAACGCACGCAGCCGATTGTTCTCCGCTACTTTCAATACCTTGCACTGCTCTACACCGAAATCTTCTTAGATTGGAAATTCAACAGACCAGCGGAACTCTTACACCAACTCAACGCTTTTGTCCAACGACGAAACGATGCGAGAGCTCCCAGCGACTCCATGGATACAGACTTCACAGCTGCGGATATCGAAAAACTCGCCTTCTGGATGGCAACTGGTGCGGGTAAAACTCTTATCATGCACATCAACTATCACCAGTACCTTCACTACTGCAAAAAGGTGAAAAAGGAATTAGACCACGTCGTCCTTATCACACCCAACGAGGGATTAAGTGAACAGCACATGCGTGAACTTGCAAATTCTGATATTCAGTGTGAACGTTTCAAGGTTGAGGGAAACCACCGCTTAGGGAGCACTCGCAACGCAATGCAGGTCATTGAAATCACAAAGTTGGTAGAGGAAAAGACAGGCGGTGGTTTGAGCGTCCCAGTTGAAGCATTTGAAGGCAATAATCTCATCTTTGTCGACGAAGGACACAAAGGAAGTGGTGGAAAAGTCTGGCGAAAATATCGCGAAGATCTCGCGGAAACCGGTTTCACCTTTGAATATAGTGCAACCTTTGGACAAGCACTCGCCGCAGCGAATAATGCAGACCTCATCGAGGAATACGGCAAAGCTATCGTCTTCGACTACTCCTACCGATATTTCTATGGCGACGGATACGGCAAGAACTTTCGCATCCTCAATGTCAAACAGGATGAAGAAACCCAAACCGAGACACTCCTTTTAGCCAATCTCCTCAGTTTCTATGAGCAACGACGCTATTTCAAGCAAAACACAAACGAAGTACGTGCCTACGGTTTAGATTCTCCACTATGGGCATTTGTCGGCAGTAAAGTCAACGCTGTCTATACCGAAAACCGTCGCGCTCGCTCCGATGTCCTTAACGTTATCCGATTTCTGCACAAGTTTCTGAAAAACGAAGGAAATTGGGCAATCAACACGATTGAGAAGATTTTCGATGGTGATTCAGGCTTATCCGATGACGACACTGATATTTTCCACAACCGACTCAGTTATCTCATAGGTCTCGGCGAAACATCAGCGCAAATCTACAACAATATCCTCGACGAAGTGTTTCACACTAACACAAGCGGTGCATTGCAGCTACGGGATGTCCAAAATGCTCAAGGCGAAATTGCACTGAAAACCACCCACGGAAGGGAAGACTTTGGTCTCATCTACATTGGGGATACCTCTAAATTCAAAAATCTCGTCAACGAGGATGGTGCAGACATTGATATGCAATCCGAAGATGTCCTCACCGAAAGCCTCTTTAGCGACATCAACAGACCTGACAGCGGGATCAACATCCTCATCGGTGCCAAGAAGTTCATTGAGGGATGGGATAGCTGGCGTGTCACCGCCATGGGACTGCTCAATATAGGCAGACAGGAAGGCTCCCAAATCATCCAACTGTTTGGTCGCGGTGTCCGCTTACGCGGCAAAAACATGAGCCTTAAACGGAGTGCAGCTCTTGGTGGCGAGCATCCACCGAATCTCCCTCTCTTAGAAACCTTAAACATTTTTGCCGTCCGTGCCAACTTCATGGCACAATTCCGAGATTACCTCATGCGGGAAGGGATCGAGCTTGATGATCCCATTCAACTGGAAATCCCTATCGTTTCCAACGAAAATTTTATCGCGCGTCGTCTTTTTGTTCCGACAGTCCTACCATACGACGAAAATGCTAAAGGACAGTGTGTCCCACTCACAGTCAATATTAACGCTTACATCACTCACACTACCCAAATAGTTGAAATTATCGGGAGCAGTTCACAAGAAGGTATCCGAGGGAGCCGGTCAACAGCAGCCTTAGAACGTAAAATTAAAAAAGAAAGCTTAGATCTATTGGATTGGGAAAAGATCCATTTAGAGTTACTTGAATACAAACAGGAAAAACAGTTTCACAATCTCATCTTTGATACCGATATCCTCCAAACAATTATGGAGCCAGAGCAAGAACTGTACGGTCTCACCGTTATAGCAGAATCGGAAGTCAATCCAACGTCACTGGAGGAGGTTACACGCTTACAGGAATTAGTAATTACGCTTCTCCGCAAGTATATCGCCAAATTCTATCGCATCATTCAGCAGCAGTGGAGTGGCAACAGAGTGAAACTGAAAACCTTAGACAAAACGATGCAAACTTCACAGATTGGAGGGTCTATATTCCGCGAGACGAAGCACAGGAACTTGAACCGCAAATCCAAAATCTAATAGAGAGTGGCGAGATATACGGACCTAATGCAACAAATCTCCCTAACGCCTACAATGACAGGCACTTATATCAACCACTTCTCGCTATTACCAATGCCAACGATTCGTGGCGAACCACACCGCCAGCCTTAGAAGAAAGCGAACAACAATTTGTAAAAGACCTGCGCAACTATATCCGCCAGCAACGCGAAGGACATCTCGCGGAAAAAGAGGTATTCCTCTTACGCAACCAGAGTCGAGGCAAAGGAATCGGATTCTATGAAAACGAAGGCTTCTATCCCGACTTTATCCTCTGGATAGCCGAAAGTGCGAAACAACGCATCGTTTTCATAGAACCCCACGGCATGGTGCATGATGCCATCAACGAGCATAACGAGAAAATCACCCTCTTCAAAAGACTACGGACTCTTTCTTATGAACGCTTCCGTGGCGAACATGTCCAAATGGATTCCTTTATCATCTCAAAAACTGATTTTCAAGTTCTCCGGCGCAGAGAAGGTATGGGTAGACCGGAATTTGCAGAAGAATGGCACATCCTTTTCCGCGATCCTGCCGATCCGGCCTACCTCTCCCCAATCTTTGAAGAACCGGATCGTGATGCCTTGCCGTAATCCGAATGTAGAAAACGAGATTTCGCCTGCCTTCTTTACAAGGGTAATAACTTCGCTCCCCAGCTTTGCAGTTCCAGTGTAGTTTTATTTGAAAATTGGATTGATCGTTCGGAATTTGAGTGAACCTTTTATCTCAATCTCGGTTATGATTTGCCTTACATCTGTCTTGGATAAAATCTCCAACTTCCAGAATGATCGCAAAATTTCAGCCAAGTTGATACAACGAATACCGTTTGCTTGACAGTGATGCTTCACTCGACGCTCATTGCTTGCAAAAACAGCATCGAGGCGTTTACAGATTGCCATGGATTCACGTTCACCCGCGGCGAGTGTATAGGGTAAGGACTTTAGAAATGCGTCGTCTATAGGTAGGGGACGGTGGGTTTGGATCTGTTTTTGGGTTAGTAACACCGTAATATCTTGGGCAAAGTGAAATCCCTTTAAAGCACCAATTTTGACTTCATTTTCCACAGCAAGGGCAATGTGGAGCCGTTCTTGATTGAAAACGGCAAACAACAATGGCAACCGCTGAATCTTTGCGAAGATCGAAAGAACATCAGTATCAACAAAAACTAAGGTTATGATTCCTCGGGTCTCTCGTTTGATGTGTGAAGGCTGTTGATTACTGAAACGCCTGTTTCCAATTCCTCTACAGAATCGACTTCGGTCTCTTTCATGATACCTCTCGCCTTCAGAATCTCTTCAAATTCAAAGCGGGGCATTCCAGCTAACTCAGCGGCTCTACCGAGCGTCACTTCACCTTTGCGATAGGACTGGATTGTAGCATCAATACGTGAGGCTTTTTTAGTCTGTACCAGGTTTTCCAGCGCATCAACCATCACTGCATGAGAATCCGGATAAAGACCGGAATCAACCAGCGCGTTAACCTCTTTTTCAAGATCAGGGGAGCGATTTCAATCTGCAACATACGGTAAGACCTCCTTAAAGCAATCGGACCTTCCATTATTATAGGATAACACACTTTATGCAGCATATCAAGCCGATTTTGCAGAACCACAGAGGCATTCAGTTATCAGCAATCAGCCGGCAGCAAGCGTCGCGAGCAGGGGGAAACACAGCTCGCTCCTACAGAAGAGGGGTCGGGATTCGGAGATCCCTCCTACTCCTACAGGAAAACTATATACCCCTATGTATCCCCACTTTTTCGCTTGCCATCCGCCTCAAATTATGCTAAAATGCACATAGCATGAACCGACACGACCTAAAACACCCGCATAGAGAACTCCGTGCCTTGCTTGGAACACGCTTCAGCACAGATAGTGCCGTCCGAGACGCACACGCCCGCGATGCCTCCTATCACCGTGGCGCGCTCCCAGATGCTGTCGCTTTCCCGAAAACCAACGCTGAAGTTTCCGAAATTGTCAAAATTTGCGCGAAATACAGTATACCGATAGTCCCCTACGGCACTGGTACGGGTGTTGAAGGTGCTGTTGTCGCAACCGAAGGCACGCTCTGCATCGCGCTGAACGAAATGAACAGCATCCTCCGCGTCAGTCAAGACAACAGAGATGCCACCGTCCAAGCGGGTGTAACACGCCTGCAATTGAACACACATCTCACAGAGATAGGAACACGACTCCACTTCTCTGTCGATCCGGGGGCAGATGCCTCATTAGGTGGGATGGCGGCGACGCGCGCATCGGGTACAAGTGCTGTCCGATACGGTACGATGCTCGATAATGTCCTCGGCTTGACTGTCGTCACTGCCGACGGCTCTATCGTCCGGACGGGGAGTAGAGCACGGAAATCCGCTGCAGGCTATGATCTCACACGTCTATTCATCGGTTCAGAAGGCACATTGGGGATCATTACTGAAATTACGCTCAAATTGACACGGTTACCGGAAGCAGTCGCATCTGCTGTCTGTGCGTTCCCAACCGTAACCGCAGCGGTGGAAACTGTTATCGAACTGATGGGTACAGGTGTCAACATCGCCCGCATTGAACTTTTAGATGAACTCCAGATGGATGCCGTCAACAAGTATGCGGGGTTAGCGTATGAAGTCGCACCGACACTCTTCTTTGAATTCCACGGCTCCGCACACACCGTCGCAGAGAGTTCGGAGATTGCTGGAACCATCGCAGCGGCACACGGGAGTGGCGATTTCCGATGGGCAACAGACGAAAACGAGCGCAAACGCCTCTGGCAAGCCCGCTACGACAGTTACTACGCCGCCTTGAACCGTCGTCCCGGTTCCGTCGGCTACGTCACCGATGTCTGCGTGCCGATATCTGAACTCGCCGAGTGTATCGCCAAAACGAAAGCACTTCTCGCTGAATCAAACCTTGTCCCGTCGCTCCTCGGACACGTTGGAGACGGGAATTTTCACGTCGTTTTCCCACTTGAAGCTGATAACGACGATGAATTAGCAGAGGCACAGCAACTCAGCCATCAGATTGTAGACATCGCTTTAGAGATGGAAGGCACCTGCACCGGTGAACACGGTGTCGGAATTGGCAAACGAAAAGCATTGGAAAAGGAACACGGATCAGCAATCGATTTAATGCGTGCTATCAAAAGTGCTTTGGATCCTCTAAACTTAATGAACCCCGGTAAGGTCTTCTTGTAGACGTTTTTTTATCCTGTAGCACCAAGAAAAAACTGTGCATTCTTCCGAAACCGTAGTCCGTAACGAAGTGGAGGGGTTTTTGCTGGGGTGTTTCTTCAGATTTAAGAAAGGCACATCAGTAGTTCAAGCCCACGTCGTTCTTCCGCAAGGTAAAATTAAAATATGCAAAACAGCTGGAAAATCCTCATCACCGATTACGCATGGCCCTCCATAGAACCCGAACGACAGGTACTTGCTGAAATTGGGGCGGAACTCATCGCCGCGGAGACTGGCGACGAGGCAGAACTCCTAACCCTCGCACCCACCATGGACGGCATCCTCACCTGCTGGAAACCCGTTCGCGCGCCTGTTATCGCCGCCGCTCAGAAATGCCAGATTATTGGGCGTTGCGGCATCGGATTGGACAACATCGATGTGGAAGTGGCTACGGAACACGGGATCGTTGTCACCAACGTTCCTGCCTATTGTATCGATGAAGTTTCCGACCACGCGATGGGGTTGCTGCTGGCGTGTGCGAGAAAAATCTCGCGCTTCGATCGGGCTATTAAGGGAGGCACATGGGATCAGAACATCGGGCCAACGATGCGCAGAATCCGAGGCAAAACGCTCGGTGTCATCGGATTCGGACGGATTGCGCGGTCAATTGTGCCGAAAGCGAAAGCGTTCGGGTTTACAATCAACATCTGCTCCCCACGCACCGATCCCGAATTAATTCAGCAACACGGTGCACAAAAGGTTTCGTTTTCAGAACTCCTCGCAGCTTCTGATTTCATCACTATCCATGCGCCGCTAACACCAGAAACACAGGGTATGTTTGGGAAGCCAGAATTTCGGGCGATGAAACCGACGGCTTATCTGATTAACACGGCGCGCGGGGGTATTGTAGATACGGCTGCACTCACTGACGCACTCCGTAATGCTGAAATCGCTGGTGCAGGTGTGGACGTATTGGAAACAGAACCACCTGAACAGAGCGAAGAACTGCTTACCCTCGACAACGCTGTCGTTACACCACATGCCGCTTTTATGTCAGAGGAGTCAATTTTTGATTTAGAGATCGCTGCTGCCACATGTGTCGTGGAAGTACTAACGGGAAAATTGCCAGAATCCGTCGTGAATCCGTCGGTTCTGGAACAATCGAACCTCCGCGCAAATTTTTAAACTATGGCTACTGTTCCGCTCTACATTCCATGATTGTAGCCTGCAACAACGGCGCAGGCGGATTTAAGAGAGTCACGTGAAAGTCTTAACACACGTGGTTCTCCCGCAAGGAAAAATAAAAAGCCTGCAACAACGGCGCAGGCGGATTTAAGAGAGTCACGTGAAAGTCTTAACACACGTGGTTCTCCCGCAAGGAAAAATAAAAAGCCTGCAACAACGGCGCAGGCGGATCCAAGTAAAGCATGTAAAAGTCTAAACACATGTTATTTCTCCGCAAGGAATAATTAAAAAAGGAATAATTAAAAAAATGCAACAACTCCCTGACGCAACAGGGCATTTCGGACAATTCGGAGGCAGATACGTCCCCGAAACACTCATGCCCGCCCTTTTAGAACTCGAAAAAGCATACGCGGAGCTCAAAGACAATCCCGACTTCCAACAGGAATTTCGGTACTACCTCCGTGAATATGTCGGGCGGCCGAATCCGCTCTATTATGCCGAGCATTTGACAGAGGCACTCGGCGGTGCAAAAATATATCTCAAACGGGAAGACCTTAATCATACAGGTGCACACAAGATTAACAGCGCGATCGGTCAAATCCTCCTCGCACGATGGATGGGCAAAAAACGTATTATCGCTGAAACAGGTGCGGGACAACACGGTGTCGCGACAGCCACTGTCGCCGCGAAGTTCGGTATGGAATGCGAAGTCTATATGGGCGAGGAAGACATAGAACGACAGGCACTCAACGTTTTCCGTATGCAACTGATGGGGACAAAAGTGGTCCCGGTTAACTCTGGGTCCCGTACCCTCAAGGATGCGATCAACGCCTGCTTCCGAGATTGGGTCACGAACGTCCGAACCACCTATCTGCTTCTCGGCTCGGTTGTCGGCGCACACCCTTACCCAATGATAGTCCGAGACTTCCAATCCGTCATCGGTGACGAAGCGAGAGCCCAGATTTTGGAGCAGGAAGGGGCTTTACCGGATTGTGTCGTCGCCTGTGTCGGCGGCGGGAGCAATTCACTCGGTATGTTCTACCCATTTTATGCCGATGAATCCGTTCGGTTTATCGGTGTGGAAGCCGCGGGAGAGAGCATTCGTAGCGGACGACACGCCGCACCTCTCACTGCTGGCAGTGTCGGTGTCTTTCATGGTGCTAAGTGCTATCTATTGCAAGAAGATGACGGTCAGATAACCCCCGCACATTCAATCTCCGCAGGATTAGATTACCCGGGTGTCGGACCGGAACATAGTTATTATCGCGAAACCGGTAGAGCGGAATATGTTCCAATTACCGATGTAGAAGCGGTAGAGGGGTTCCAGTTGTTATCTGAAACAGAGGGCATCATTCCAGCATTAGAATCCGCGCATGCCATTGCCTATCTGCGTGAACTCGCTCCCAAGCTCGGCAAGGACAAGATCATTGCTGTCTGCCTCTCAGGTCGCGGCGATAAAGATGCCTACACTATCGCAAACGAATTAGGTATCAACCTTTAGCAGTCGCTGCTACAGGGATATTCGGGAATCGGAGTGTTTTTGCTTGGGTGTTTCCCGCCTCCTACAGAAGGGCTGAATGCCTCTGTGCTGCATCCAAAAACAACTTGCTATCTAACTGTGAAATGTGCTATAATTTGTCGTATAGTCTAAAAAAAATAGCGAGCGAGGTGGCACTATGACGCGCGAAACCGTAGACTCTGCTTCAAACCTGTCCGTGCCGCAAAAGGTCCGTAAGCTCATCAAGTGGTTCTCACATCGAGACGGTCCTGTCAGGAACTGGCGATATATCCCGGCGCATGTACTCTTACGAAAACTGCAATCGGAATCTGCCGAAATGCGGGCATACGCCGCTGAAGGGTTAGGCGGTGTTGGTGGTGTCCATGCTGTCGCGCCGCTCATTAATGCCTTAAACGACAGCAACTCGACCGTTCGCCGTTTCGCTATCTCCTCTCTTGGAAAAATCCGCGATGCACGCGCTATTGATGTGCTTGTACCGTTTCTACAAGACGAAGAAGCTGACATGCGATGCGCGGCTGTTGTTGCTCTTGGCGAAGTGGGACTTGGCGAAGAGAGATTCTCGGTGCCACCGGTCCAGGTAATAGAGGCATTGATAAACAGTGTAACGGACACTGACAGAGCCGTCTGTTCCGCTGCTGTCGTCGCTTTAGGCAGAATCGGTAGTCCACAAGCCATCTCCGCACTCAATGAATTGGCAGAAACCACTGAGAGCGAATGGGTCCGCCGTTACGTCAGCGAGGCATTGCATCAAATCGAAGAGCAGAACACCTAAAGAATTCACGGTACGCTCTGAATTCAAATTTGGCAAACTACTTTCGATTGTGCTATAATAGTTTAAAGTTACTTCGCGTTCAGTATACACTGTCGCAACCCAATCTTTCTTTTCTGTAGGAACTACAAAATAGGCCGAGGAAAAACGTGCTATGAAGAAAGAACAAATTGTCTCCCAAAACCCAAGCGTTACGAATGGCACCTTAGTTTTGCTGGTACTCGTGTTCCGGTTGAAAGCCTAATCTAACACCTTCTCCCAACACATCACAAAGGTAGCATCGCCTTCGAAAATTATGGACGAAAATCAAAATTTCAAATCCGGGTACGTTAGCATTATCGGCGCGTCTAACGTCGGTAAATCCACCCTGCTCAATACCATTTTAGGGCAGAAAATCGCTATTGTCACCCCAAAGCCACAAACGACTCGAAATCAGATTCGCGGGATTGTCACCACCGATGCCCATCAAATTGTTTTTGTCGATACACCCGGACTGATGAACCCGAAATACCGCTTGCAGAGTGAGATGGTCAAAACCGCGTATGGGGCTTTAGGAGATGCTGATGTTGTCCTTTTTGTGATTGATATCACGCGCCGAAACCCTGAAATCGAGGATGAAATCCTAAAGCGTCTCAAGCGTGTCAAATCCACAACTATCCTGGTTCTCAATAAGGTAGATCTCGTCGCAAAGCCAACCTTACTCCCAATTTTTGAGGACTACAGTCAGAAATTTGAATTCGCACACATGATACCTATCTCCGCATTAACTGCCGACGGTGTGCCACTCCTTCTTGAGCAGATTGAAACTTACCTGCCGCTGGGACCCCGTTATTTTCCAGAGGATCAACTCAGTGACCTCCCTGAACGCTTTTTCATTGCCGAAACCGTTCGTGAAAAGATTATGCTCATGACGCAACGCGAAATCCCTTACGCCTGCGCTGTCGTTATTGAAGAGTTTGAAAAACGCCAGACGAAGAAGTCGGATGAAATTATCTATATCCGAGCCGTTGTCTATGCAGAACGACAGACGCAAAAGCAAATTATCATCGGTAAGGGCGGCAAGGTGGCGAAACGGGTCGGTGAACTCGCACGAATTGATATTGAGAAATTCTTGGATGCCCGCGTCTTTTTAGAAATCTACGTAACAGTCAAAACTGATTGGCGCAAAGATGCCCGCCAACTCAAAGAGTTAGGCGGTTTTGCAGATATGTAATAGTTTTACCTATCAACTCGTGCCTTAAACAAATCTAATCAGAGCGAGTTGATAGGTAAAGTTAACAGTCGTCGGTTATCAGTTAAAGAGGGCTTTTGTGCAACCGGGATCACCTCTTAACTGACCACTAATAATGACTCCGTGGGAAATCATGCCATGACGGAAGAATCAATTCTCGTACACGGTGCGCGCGAGCACAATCTAAAAAACATTGACGTCCAACTTCCAAAAGACAAACTCATCGTTTTCACCGGCGTTAGCGGTTCCGGCAAGTCATCACTGGCAATTGATACCGTTTATGCCGAAGGACAACGGCGATACATTGAGTCTTTATCGGCGTACGCACGGCAATTTTTAGGACAGCTCGGAAAACCAGATGTAGATGAGATTATCGGATTATCTCCCTCCATTGCCATAGATCAGGGATCAACAGGACATAACCCCCGTTCCACGGTGGCAACCATAACTGAAGTCTACGACTACCTCCGTGTACTCTATGCACGCGTTGGACAATTCCACTGTCCCGAATGCGGACGTGAAGTCGGTTCACAAACTGCCGCGGATATCGTCCAAGCTCTGATCGACTACCCAGAACGCACCAGACTTATCATTTTCGCACCGATTCTGAGAGGTTCCCGCGGCGCGCACGAAAGAGAACTCGAAGATTTACGCAAAGCGGGTTTCGCAAGGTTGCGAATCGATGGTGAAATATACGAACTTCGACCCGACCTCACCCTCACTCCCAATCAACGCCACGACATCGATGTCGTCATCGACCGGATTGTCATTAAAGAGGGTGTTGAACCTCGCGTCGCCCAAGCCGTGGATACTGCACTCTTACGTGGAGACGGAAGCCTCCTTGTCCACGTCGTTCCCACTGAAGGCGAGGGATCTCCGTTTGTGTCGGAGGAAGACGACCTGCTGTTTAGCAAGGATTACACTTGTGCGCACTGCCGGATCAGTTTTGTGAAACCGGAACCTCGCCATTTCTCTTTCAACAATCCGGATGGCATGTGCGAGAATTGTCGGGGTTTAGGCGTGGAAATGGGAATCTTACCAAAGTTGATTGTTCCAGATGATACCCTCTCCATTATGCAAGGTGCCATAAGTTTGTGGGGACCTCTTGATAAGCGAGATGTCCTCAAGGAAAAGGTAATCGCTGAAGCACTCGCAAAACACCTCGGATTCGATATTGAGACCCCTTGGAAGGACCTCACACCGGAGCAGCAGCATGCCATTCTCTATGGCACCGGCGACGATATTCTTACGATTACCACCCCCGGTAAGGGCGGACACAAAAAACGAAAACGACGACGGCAATATCGTGCCCATTTTCACGGCATCATTCCAACTGAAGAGCAGAAGTATCACTTTGAAGATGACGATGAAACCGATGAAGACACCTTCCCCGACTATTTTGTCAAAATGCCCTGCAGGACATGTGAAGGCACCCGACTTAATCCGTGGGTGAAAGCCGTGACGATAGGCGAAACCTCCATAACGGATATTCTTGAAATGTCCATCCAGGACGCAACCCAACTCTTCGGCGAGTTAGTACTTCCAGAGCGCGAGGCTTTCATCGCAACCGAGCTCCTAAAGGAAATTCGAGGGCGGCTCGGGTTCCTTATGGATGTCGGATTAGGATACTTGACGCTCGCTCGTTCTGCACCGACACTCTCTGGTGGCGAAGCACAACGGATTCGTCTCGCCAGCCAAGTAGGTGCTGGATTACGTGATGTCACCTATGTTCTTGATGAGCCGAGTATCGGCTTGCACCCGCGCGACCACGCCGGTTTACTCATGACCCTCTTAAACTTGCGGAATCAAGGCAACACCGTTATTGTCGTTGAGCACGATGAGGCAACCATGTTAGTGGCTGATTGGATCGTCGATTTCGGTCCCGGTGCAGGGATTAAGGGTGGGAAGATAACGGATATCGGCACACCGGCACAGTTCATGAAGGAGAGCAATACACTCACTGCCCAATATCTCCGAGGCGATAAGGTGATCGTTCAACCGGAATCCCGTCGTCCGACAGGGGACAGGTGGGTGCAAATCTGCAACGCACGCCAGAACAATCTCCAAGGTATCAGCCCTAAAATACCGGTGGGTACGCTCTGCTGTGTAACAGGTGTGAGTGGGTCTGGAAAGAGTTCCTTAATTCACGATATTCTCTACAGGGCACTCGCCCGCGACCTCATGAAAGCAAAAACTGTACCCGGGGGATTACGACGATATTCGGGGCATCATTGAAGGGAAAAAGCGTTCCAGTCTCCAATGTCATTGACAAAATTATCAACATCAACATGGCACCTATCGGGCGAACACCACGCTCCAACGCCGCGACCTATACAAAAAGTTTTTGATGCTATTCGCGCACTCTATGCGAGTTTGCCTGATGCGAAATTGCGAGGCTATAAACCCGGACGGTTCAGCTTTCAACGTCAGCGGCGGCAGATGTGAAGCGTGTAATGGTAACGGTGCGAAGAAGGTCGATATGGGACTGCTCTCTGATGTCTGGGTGGAGTGTGAGGTGTGCGAGGGAAAACGCTTCAATAGTGAAACCCTCGCCATTAAATACAAGGGAAAAAACATCTCCGAGGTCCTTGAAATGGATATTGATATCGCACTCGCACATTTCGCCGATATTCCGAAGGTCGCAAGGGGATTGAAACTACTTCACGATGTTGGTTTGGATTACATTAAACTCGGACAACCGGCTCCCACGCTTTCAGGCGGCGAAGCACAACGCATCAAACTTTCGCGGGAACTCTCCAAACGAGGTACGGGTAAAACCCTCTATATCCTTGATGAACCCACAACCGGCTTGCACTTTGACGATGTAAATAAATTGTTGACAATACTTCATCGTCTCGTGGACGATGGCAACACGGTCGTCGTTGTTGAACACAATCTTGAAGTCGTCAACTCCGCAGATTACCTCATTGATTTAGGACCGGAAGGCGGCGTTGGCGGCGGAGCTATCGTTGCTGTGGGGACACCTGAACAGATCACAGAGGTGCCTGAATCTTACACTGGACGGGCACTTCGTGGTGATTTCGATATCTGGCGTGGGACAAAGCATCAACGCCTGGGAGAAGCGGAACTCGCCTTCGCGTATGGACGAGAATCGGAGGCACCTCCGGAAACCATTACTGTGCGGGGGGCTGCGGAAAATAATCTGAAAAATATTGACATCGACATCCCGCACCGAAAGATGACCGCATTGACTGGCGTGAGCGGTTCCGGTAAGACATCACTCGCACTTGATACCGTTTATGCCGAAGGACAGCGCCGCTATATCGAGACACTCAGCACTTACGCTCGTCAGTTTATAGGGCAGATGGAAAAGCCCAAAGTCTCAAAGATTGAAGGTCTCTCGCCGGCGATTGCTATTTCGCACACCAACGCAGGGCAAAACCCAAGGTCCACTGTCGCGACGATTACGGAGATACATGATGGAGTCCGCACGCTTTACGCCAGATGGGGCAAACCCTTCTGTCCGGATTGTCAAGAGGAGGTACAGCCACAGACAGCGGAAGAGATAACGGAGCAGGTTTTTGGGATCCACCGTGAACAGAGGGTGGATGTCCTCGCACCTCTCACAAATTTCTTGCTTCTTCCGGAAGATAAAGAAGGCGTGTCAAGGGGTAAAATTGTTGACGTTAGTGCAAGTGAGTCGGCATTCGGTTTGAAAGGGAACGAGGATTACGCCGATGTATTTCGTCGATTGCAAGGAGCAGGATTTGTGCGCGTCCAAATTGATGGCGAAATTCATCGACTTGATGAAGCACCAAAGCTGAGTAGAGGTATTCACCATGAAGTCTTTATCGTCATCGACCGCATCGAGCTTGTAGATGAAGAAAAAAGCCGTTTTACGGAGGCGGTGGAGTTGGCACTCCTTCAAAGTGGGGGGTTCGTACTCATTGAGAACAGAGAACGCGGACAACCAACGGGGCGGCATTTCCTTAGCGAACATGCGATGTGCCGTTCGTGCGGCAGCAACTTTGGGCAATTGACACCCCGCCACTTCTCCTTTAACAACAAAGTCGGGGCGTGCGATTTCTGTGATGGACGCGGAAGAAACATGCACTCACCGTATGATGCGTGCAATCAATGCCACGGCACACGACTGAAACCCTTCCCAAGTTGCGTCAGGTTTGAAGATATGACCGTCTCTGAATTGATGGCACTGTCAATTACCGAAATTATTGAATTCTTCAACGCACGGTTAAAACGGATCGAAGCGGAGATCATTTCAGATGATGCGGAGACCAATAGGAGCGATCTTCTGATCGCAACAGGCGTGTCAACTTCAAGAGCGACACGTCCGGCACTTCACGTTCATACTTCACCTGAGTTTGAAGCTGAAGTCCTGCGCCAAATCCAGACGCGGCTTCAGTTCTTAGAAGATATTGGTCTCGGTTATCTCGCGTTAGACCGCGGGGCACCAACGCTTTCCGGTGGCGAAATGCGCAGAATCCAACTCGCAAGCCAACTCGGTAGTGGTCTCACCGGGGTAACCTATATTCTCGATGAACCCAGCATCGGCTTACACCCACGCGACCAAGAACGCCTCATTGCTGCACTCAAGGAACTCCGCGATATCGGCAACACTGTCCTCGTTGTTGAACACGACCGCGATACAATATTAGCCGCCGATCATGTGATTGATTTCGGTCCCCAAGCAGGCAAAGGCGGTGGTGAGATTGTCGCTGTCGGCACACCGGATACCTTTCAGCGATCAGCGGTCAGCGATCAGCAATCAGTGATTGGCACACAACCGATAGCCCGTAACGAAGTGGAGGGCGACTCTAAAGAAAGGCACGTCAAAACACAAACCCCCGACAGGTACCCGCAAGGTAAAATTAAAAAATCCTTGACGCAAGCCTATCTATCCAATGAAGTGGAGATACCTGTTCCGAAAACTCGGCGCAAAGGCACAGGCAAACAGTTAGCAATATTCGGGGCGAAAACGAACAACCTCAAGGACATTGATGTCAAGATTCCACTCGGAACGCTCACCTGTGTGACCGGCGTTTCGGGGTGCGGAAAGAGTTCGCTCGTTGAAGGCACTCTAAAACCTGCCCTTGAAAGTCGAAGCTCTATCAAAACCGGGTGAACCTCAGGACAGTCGCTATACCCATTATCTCAGCGATGGCCACCAAGAACCGATATATAACGACTACGGGCTACCGGAATATGAAAGCATTCGCGGTGTTAGTCATATTAAGCGTCTCATCAATGTAGACCAGAAGGCGATCGGTGAAACACCGCGTTCCAATCCAGCGACCTATACCGACCTATTCACGAAAATCCGTGAACTTTTCGCTGAGCAATACGATGCAAAGATGCGTGGCTTTAATATGGGCATGTTCAGTTTCAACCTCGCACAGGGACAGTGTCATGTATGTGAGGGACACCGTTTCAACCGCATTGAGATGCATTTTCTCCCTGACGTATGGATGCCGTGTGAGGCGTGTAATAGCACCGGCTACAGTATGGAGACACTCGAAATCCGTTACAAAGGCAAAAATATCGCTGAAGTCTTAAATATGACGGTAGATGAGGCACTCGCATTCTTCAGCGAAAGCCCGCGCATCTGCCGGACGCTCCAGATGTTAACAGATGTCGGACTCGGTTACATAGAGTTGGGACAATCCGCGACGACGCTCTCTGGCGGTGAGGCGCAGCGCGTCAAACTTGCGAAGGAGTTGGCGCGTCGCCAAACCGGTTCAACGCTCTATATCATGGACGAACCGACGACCGGACTCCACTTTGACGACATCCAGAAACTCCTCAAGGTGCTGAACCGACTCGTCGATGAAGGCAACACGATTATCGCTGTCGAACACAACATTGACGTTATCAAATCCGCAGATTGGATCATCGACTTGGGACCGGAAGGCAGCAAAGGCGGCGGAGAAGTCGTTGCGATGGGCACGCCAGAGAAAGTCGCGTCGGTACAAGAATCCCATACCGCACGTTTCTTACGCGAAGTACTATAGGAATGATCAAGACTAAGCCTCCTCTGTAGGAGCAACCTCCATGTCGCGAAACGTCCTAACATCCGCCGCTGGCGAGGTTTCCCAACCTCGTCAACAGGGATAGAGATGTATCTTCATTCGTTGTTCACTCGGATGTCTATATAGTAAAGTCGAAAAATATGTGGACAGTTAGTCAGTGAATAACGCCCCCACCGCCGCTGGCGAGGATTGTATCCTCGCCTCTTTAGAGCGTCCAAGTAATTATAGGCTTTACTATAATTTTCATAATTCACCATAGTTTTCCATACTTTATAGTAAAGTCCAAAAATATGTAGACAGCGTAGGATTTGATACCTTCCTACCCGCTGGCGAGGTTTCCTAACCTCGCCATCTGTAGTGTATAGGTAATTGTAGGCTTTACTTTAAATGAATTGGTGCGTAGTCGGGAAACCGTTTTTTGTCGGTTATACGCGCCTTTAGAACGTGCGATGAATCGCACGACTACAAACATGCTTGCTCGTAGTCCAAAAACTATTTATTGCCCGTTAATCCGAACAATCCGATCCGTTTTTAGAACTCTGGTAAAGTATATAATTGCTTAGACATTGTGAGGCGAGGTGTTTTTGCTTGGGTGTTTCCCCCTGGAAACCTCGCCAGTGGTGGTAAATTTTCGCTTCTATTGAAATTTTTACTTATTTCTATAATCCACTATAAATGATCTGATAAATCCCTCAATTTCCCCTTGACAAATTTTGGGATATGTGGAATGATAGTATTGTATCTATCAAAGATGTCGTATCTATTATAATGCAGATTCCAGATTACTATCAAATCTTAGAGGTCGGGCGGGATGCTACCGCTCGCGAAATAAAGAAAGCCTATCGGAAACTCGCAAAACGCTACCATCCCGATAAAAACCCGGAGCGGCCCGCTTTTGCGGAAAAGATGTTCCGCGAAGTCTGTAATGCTTATAACACGCTCCATGACAAAAGGCAGAAATCCAACTACGACCGGGCGTTACAGACGATTGAACGGCAACAGAAGTCCCACGAAGTCTATCTCGACAGACTGAGTAGGCTCAACCACATTTACGCCAAGCTGGAATTGCTGTTGCAAGCACTGCTCCATCACAATTACGAAACCGGCGTTTCTATGTACGAGCAGTTGCAGCACAACTCTCAAAAAATTGGGAAGGAATGGCGTATCGATGACTTCCTGAGTTATGAAGAGAGCCGGGACTGTGAATTTCTCATTGCCGAAGCATATCAGAGACTCGGATTTTCTAACGGTGACCAGTCTTCCGTTCTTGATCGGTACCGCAAAATCGAGCAGGCAATGTTAATTTATGAATCGCTATTGTCTGCCGAAACAAAGCGTCCCTGTTTTAGGCACTTTATCCGGGAAGTCAAGGAGCGTCTCAAATTCATCTACCTCTATCACTTCAGTGTCGACGGGTACGGCCAAACACACCCAATTCCGTTAGCGAAAATCCGTGAATTGAGACTCTCGAAACGCGAGACCGCATGGATGTACAAGAAAGTTGCAGAATTCTACGTTGAAATTGATCGGTTCCGGGAAGCACGAACCGTTTTGAAAATGGCATTTGAATTGCAACCCCGCCTTACCGGTGCCAAGAAAATCTGCCAAGCACTAAATATGGGTTCTCTTTTGGGATAAATCAACTGTAGGAGCGATTTCCGAATCGCGACATTCTTATCAGAGGCATTCCTAATGCAAAAAGAGGTACGCTGGGAACGGATGTTCCCTGATCAATTAGAAGCCGCGTTCAACGACTGTCCGGCTGTCTATTTCACTTACGGACTCTGCGAACCACATGGTCCGCAGAACACCGTAGGGTTGGATTCGCTCAAGGCACATGCGATCGCTTGTCGTGCGGCGCAAACCCACGGTGGTATCGTCGCACCTCCCGACTATTGGCATATCCACGAACACGGTATGTATGCTAACTGGGCATATCGGAATGTTGGCGAAGCCCGAAGTTGGCTCACCGCTATGCCTGCGTGGCAACACTTCAAAAACGTCTGCTACCATGTCCGCGCCGCCGATGCTCTCGGATTCCACGCCGCTATCTTCCTCACAGGGCACTATGGACCCAATTGGCAGGACCTCAAGACCCTTCTATCTCTAATTCAACCGCACTTCGCTATGCGACTCTACGGGCTTCCCGATTTTGAGGCGAACACGCCAGGATTCGATCGGCAGGGCAACGGTGGAGACCATGCGGGCAGAGTTGAAACCTCGCTGCTATGGGCATTGGAACCAGACTGTGTTGACATGTCGCGGATGCCTGTGGCGGACGCACAGGGACCTCATTTTGCGATGGGAGCAAATGCCTTCGATTCAGACCGACGTATCGGTGAACGTATGGTGGATGATGAGGTCGAATGGCTCGAAAAAAAGATGCAAGAATTGCTAACGGCTTACAAACAACAGGATATTACCGAACGCCAGCCTGTAACTTTTGAGGAAGTCGAACAGATATGGACAGAAACCGTATCACCCGCTTTGAAAACCTTTGAGACGATGAAAAATCCAGAAGAATCGCCACCGGAAGATTCACAATGGTTCCGCCAGTGCAAACTTCCAGACCTTCCGTAAAAGAGGACATCACATGGAAACGACAAACGCGCAACTCGCTGATAATTACCGAAAGGACGGATTCTTGACCGGCATCCACGTTTCCGATGAAGTTGAAGCAACGCGCCATCGGCAAGCCTACAATGCGTTAGAAGCAGATGCCGGGGCAGAGAAATGTGAAATCGGTCTTGTTGATTGGCATTTCGACTATCAATTTATCTGGGAACTCGCAATACATCCGAAGATCGTGGATGTTATCGAGGCACTTATCGGTCCCGATGTGATGCTGTTAGCCACCCATTTCTTCTGCAAGTACGGTCCCCGCGACAAGTTCGTCGCGTGGCATCAAGACGTGACATATTGGGGGCTTGAACCGCCGGATGCAATCACAGCATGGTACGCCATAGATGACAGCGATATAGGTAACGGCTGCATGCAGGTAATCCCCGGAAGCCATCAACGAGGCATCAAGGAACATGGGAAGTCTCAACAGGTAGGCAACCTGTTGAGCATCAATCAGGAGGCTCCAGTCACCGAGACAGAGGCAGAAACCGCCGTAGATTTGGTGCTAAAAGCCGGTGAGATGTCCATCCACCACGGACAGATGATCCACGGTAGTCTACCGAATCATTCCACCCGTCGGAGGTGTGGTTTGACGGTTCGCTATATAGACCCATCGGTGAGGCAGGCAGAAGAGAATTCACTGAAACGTCCTTGGAAACCGATTCTGCTGCGAGGTGAAGACCGATACCAGAATTTCACTACCGTCCCGAATCCGTTCCCATTCCACGAATAGTGGCAAGCATCCGTAGCATCGTAGGTTGGGTTGAACGGTTCTCTCAAAACCTTGACAAATCAAAGTGACTGAATCCTCGTCTATACACGCCAGATCAAAGAGAAATCAAGTGAAACCCAACATCTCCTTTGAAGATTCCAAGTATCTCACATTATGAAGTTGGGTTTCACTGCGTTCTTCGGTGGAGGTAACGGTTTATTGGCTTCGGGGTATGTTTGGTAGGTCGGCATCGGACTTCTCAACTCCGTTCAACCCAACCTACGCGAACTTCACGGGTAACTGAAGCAAGAAGGCAGGCAAGTACAGAGAATGAAAGCTCCTATCTACGATACAATCATCATTGGTGCCGGCGGCATGGGGAGCGCGACCGCATACCATCTCGCCAAGTCTGGCGCAGACGTGCTTGTCTTAGAACAGTTTCAGCGTGGACATACGTTTGGCAGTTCGCACGGTGAAACCCGTATCATCCGTTTCTTCTATGATAAGCCCTTTTACACAGAATTGATGAAAACCGCCTATGCCGAATGGCGAGACCTTGAATCTGTGTCAGGGAAGCCACTCCTGTTCATTACGGGGAGTTTGTGCTTCGGCACAACGGGAAACCCGTATGGACGCGCTGCTCGACAAAGCTTAGATGCCGCAGGTGTTGAATCCGAGTGGTGGGATGCGGCGAAATTGACAGAACGTTTTCCGCAATTTCGCGTGTCCAACGACATGGACATCCTCTGGCAAAGGACACCGGTTTCCTTCATGCCGCTGAATGCGTCTTGACTCACTTGCAATTAGCAGAACAGCACGGGGCAACAGTCCGAGAGCAGACTCCTGTAACCGACATTGATTGGCAAGCAGATGTTCCAGTTGTTCGGACTGAAAACGGTTCGTTCCACGGCAGAAAAGTTATCGTAACGGCAGGGGCGTGGACGGAGGTTCTCCTCTCAGAAATAACCTCCCACTTACCGTCACGAAACAGCAGGTCTGTTATTACCAGCCCGCGGATACTGCACGTTCCAAGGCGACCGGTTTCCAGTCTTCACCGAAGCAACAGCGGATGGCGAATTCCTCTATGGCGTTCCCTATTTTGGGCGAAACGGATTAAAAATTGGGCGGCATGGAAGGGGAGAGACCGTTTCGCCGGAGACGTGCAAACGCACCGTCGATGCAGATTACGTTGCTCACGTGGATACGTATGTGAAAGGACGCATCCCGGAACTCGGTAAAACTGCACACGCCGAGGTCTGTCTCTATACCGAAACCCCCGATGAAGATTTTATTATTGACGCGCACCCGCACTGTCCGGATATGCTGATTGCGGCAGGCTTTTCAGGACACGGCTTTAAATTTTGTCCCCTCGTCGGGCGCGTTCTAAGCGAATTGGCACAAACAGAAGAAACAATTTTCGACATTCACCCATTTCGTATCGACCGGGAACAGAAGATCTCAAGCGGTATCCCAAGGTTGCAATCATGACGAAACAGACGAAAATAATTGTGGGTGTGGTTTCCGTTAGCGTTGTGTTAATCTGCATTACGCTATTCTTTCTCATGCCGCGTGGTTCCGATCTCACTATCCAAGCACCACCGCCGCCGCGGGAAGTTACACCTGCTCTATTGCCGCCACCAATCCCTTCAATCATTGCTGTGAGGGCGAATTTGCCCATACAGGATGTCAAGACGGTAGCGGAATCCGCACTCAGAGATTATCTCAGCAAACCCATCCAACGAAAAGACGGCGCAATTGAGTCTGCTATTAAACTTAATCTTAACTCCCTTACAATGACTGGCACGGCAGACGGGGCTGTATCGGTAAACGTTCCATTCCGGTTCAGTGGGTGGGCACGCGTCTCGAAAAAAATCTTGGACAGGTAGTCCAGAAACGTGAAGATATTGAAGGAACCGCGACTGCATCGCTAACCCTTACCCCAACACTTAACTCGGATTGGCGTATTACTGCCAAAACGACCTCTGACATTTCCATCCAGAAAGCGGAAATTGAGATTTTGGGCATTACAATTTCGGTGCGTCGGATCCTTACCGAATTGGTGCGAGAAGCAATCCTCCCCAAGTTAGAGCACCTTATCGTCAAATACATCACCGACATAGATGTAAAGACTCGCGTCGCGGTTTATGGACAAAGCTCTATGAACCAATAGTCATCAACCAAGAACCGCCAATCGCACTTACTATAGAGCCGTTGAAATCCTTGCGCACAGCTTTCGAGTGATGGGCAAACGCTTTCCTTCAGCCTCGGTATAGAAAACCTATATTCAAGCGAATATGGGAAATGTATCAATCGATTCTTCCCATATACAATCACTGACTTGCCAGACATTCGCTTCGTGGATGCCCTTGGAATCCGGCTACCACATCATTGCCCCGATTGAGATAACTTACGCCGCTGTTGAAATCTTGCTAGCTCTGTTGAAAAACCGCACAAACTAAAAGGAGTCGATACACTCGTTAAAATTTGACCCTCTATGGCAGTGGTACCCAACTCGCCGCGGGAATTGGATTCAGTATGCCCTCATTAGGCGCGAGGGACAACTCTATCTGCTCGGACACCTGTGTATGACGCGACAGCGATGTCCGTTCTGTCACTGAATTCGACATACGCTAACGACAACGAAAGTCTACTTTTGGATGTCGCAAAGTCGCCGGAAAGGCTCTTTGAAGTGCACCGTTTATTCAGACCACAATTTCGCAAAGTTAATCCAAGTTTTGTTGCTCGAATTCCATAGGTGTCAAATAGTCTAACGCCGAATGGGGGCGTTTTTGGTGATACACTTGTTCGATAAAATGTCCAATACGATTTCTCGCTTCATGGATGTCTTCATAGTCGTTGAGGTGAACTTCTTCCTCCTTGAGGGTTCGGATCAGTCTTTCGGCATACCCGTTCTCCCAAGGGCATCCGCGACGGGCGACAGAGATCTCAATCCCATGATGCCTGAGCATCGAAACATAAGCATCTGAAAGATATTGAACGCCTTGATCCGAATGATGGATCTCTGGAATGCTTCGACGTAGTGCCTGTTGTAACGGTTTCAACGTCAGCGGTTGGGTGAGGTGTTGACTCACTTGCCACCCTCTAATCCTGCGAGTGAAGACATCCATGAGTAGAGAAACATAGACGAAGCGCGCCTTGAGTCGGACGTAGGTAATATCGCCCACCCAGACCTGATCGCATCGGGAGACTTCAAGGTCTTTGAGGCGATTGCCCCACGGACGCACACTGTCAACAGAGGTCGTGGTTTGACAGACCCGTTTGACGGACACCAATAAGTTTGCGGCTTTCATCAAGCGGGCAACACGTTTACACCCAACGGTGTATCCCATACGCACCAGCAGTTTTGTGATACGCCTATATCCGTAGGTCGGATACCGGAGTGCCAACGTCTCTATTTCCTCCCGGAGGACGACTTCAGACGGATCCTGCTTGGGTTGATAATAGAGGTTGCTTCGGGTGAAACCCAGCACCTCACATATCTGTCGAACCGAATAATCGGTCCGGAGTGCCTCAACTATTTCTCGCTGCTCCGTCAGTTTTGGTCTAACCACGTCGCTGCTTTTTTTTGAATATCTAATGCCACAGTCAACCGCCCGACGAGGTGTTCAAGGTGGGCGATCCGCTCAGCTGCCTCGCTGGACTGTTTCTCTGTGGACACAAACAGAGAGCCTACGTTTTCAACGACTTGCTGCTTCCACTTAGAGAGTTGATCTTCACTCAGGTTGTGTCGACGACACACTTCTGCTTGCGAACTTTCACCGCTAAGTGCCTCAAGAACAACTTGGCCTTTAAACTCAGGGGTGAAGTTTCTTCGTTTTCGTTTCGCCATCGGGGCCTCCTTTCAAGTCGTGGATATTATACCACAATCTTGGTTTAGGGAGTGGCCCGAATTTAGGGGGGCAGTACACACTTTCCAACCTCCGAAACAATGGTTGAAGAGAGCTTGTCTTTCCATGGAAGATCGGCTCACACACACTCCACAGAAGTTGGCAGATGTCCTATCGCAGAACGTCGATCGGTTCGTCCGTCGTTTTGCGTGGCACCGTAGATACCATTACACCGGAAGCCCTTTATCTCACGCAGACAGGGGTACATATCCCATTCCGCTTACAGGGCAATCTCGCTTGTGAGGTAAGTCTTAATTCTTCACGAGGTTCACATTGAGGCTTTTTAACTATTGGGTTTTCATGTTATACGCAACCGTAGTCCGTAATGAAATGGAGGACGGATTTAAGGAGCAGGCTTCATAGACTTATCCTACGTCGTTCCTCCGCAAGGAAAGTTTAAAAAATGCAAACAACTCTTAAAGCAGGAAGCGCGAGCGCGAACATCACACCACCACTCGGCACGAGAATACCGGGCGGTTTCCGACCAAGATACGCTGAGAATGTCGACGATGAACTTTTTGCCAAAGCAGTCGTCATCGATAACGGCACAACGCGTATCGCTATAGTTACCTGCGATCTCATCGCTATACCGGAGAAAGTAGCGGATGTAGCCAAAGCACGTATCGCCGATAGATGTGATATTCCCGCGGCACACGTCATGGTGAACGCCACGCATACACATACCGCTGTCGCAATCGCCGATCTGCTCGGTGTTGATGAAGATCCGGGTTATACAGAATGGGTGTCACTGAAAATCGCCGATGCCGTTGAACTCGCAGTGTGGCGACTCAAGCCGGCACGGGTGGGGTTCGCCAGTGTTAATGAAGAACGCATCACCTTCAATCGACGGTGGCACATGAAAGATGGTACCGTCCGTTTTAACCCCGGTATCGAAAACCCAGATCTTGTGGAACCAACGGGTACAATTGATCCAGAGTTGGCGATGATGTTCGTTGAAGCCGATGATGGTACACCTATCTCCGCGGTTGCGAACTTTTCGCTCCACTACATCGGCACGAACAACGGCAATGCCCTTTCCGCAGACTATTTTGGGCATTTCGATCGACTCATGCGACACTATCTCGGAGATACATGCGTCTCACTCCTCTGGAACGCCGCATCGGGACAGATTAACAATACTGACTTTAGTGGACAGACGAAATGGACAGCGAGCGGACATAGGCAGGCAGTGAAAATGGCGAATGTTCTCGCGGGACATTTTATCACCGAGATGCAGCTCATGGAGATGCACGAAACACTCGACCTCAGCGGAGACCTTGCCACGCTGACGTTCCAACGCAAGCGAATTACCGCCGAAGATCTTAAAGTTGCTGAGCAGGTGCTGTCTGTTCCACAAGGAACTTACGATGCCTACGAAACAGGTCCGTTCAGTTGGGTCGTCGGGCAACCGATACCGCAGGCGTTGGTTGATGTCTACGCGCTTGAATGCCAAAGATTGGCGAAGTTACCGGCGCAGATGACCGCTCCGATTCAAGTGCTTCGCCTGGGTGAAGCGGCAATTGTAGCATTGCCCGGAGAAGTTTTCGTTGAGACGGGGATGAACATCAAAGCCGCATCTGACGCGAGCCCGATGTTCCTCGTCAGTTTAGCGAATGGATATATCGGTTATATCTGCACGGACAAGGCGTTGACGCAGGAGGGCGGATACGAGACATGGGCGGCGAAGTCCTCATTACCGGCTGTTGGGACAGTACCAGCGATGGAGGCACTCGTTGCCTCAATGTTGGATTAACATGAGTCTATGTGAAGTAAACTTTAAAAAAATAAAGAGGCGGGCGTAGGACCCGCCTCTGGGGGAAAAAATAGAATAGAAAGTTAAACAGCGGCAGGACCTCTTTCACCTGTACGGATACGGATGGTTTCATCAATGGGCAGAACGAAGATTTTGCCATCGCCGATTTTACCAGTCGCAGCAGCCTGTTGCACAGCTTCAACGACTTTGTCAACGTTCTCTTCTGCGACAACAATTTCGATTTTTAACTTCGGGACAAATTCGATTGTGTATTCGCTACCGCGGTACAATTCGGTATGCCCACGGCTACGCCCGAAACCACGAACTTCGCTGACTGTCATGCCCCGAACACCCCACACTGCTGAGTGCCTCTTTGACCTCCTCCAATTTGAAGGGGCGGATAATACATTCTAACTTTTTCATGCGATTCTCCTTGCTGAAAAGTGAATAGGGTTGTGTAGCAGCTTTGCCTTTCAATCAGGGCTTGCAATCTGTGCCCTCAAGGTTTACAAGTACGAGTGCGGTGGGCGGATACGGGAATCCGCCCTATAGAGTGATGTTTCAAAACCTCTGCGGAAGCACGCCATCACGATGATCGGGATCGCGTGGTTTCCGAGCGCACACGACCTAAATGTCGTGATAGAGGTAGAATTCGTACGGATGTGGTCGTATGTTGACTGCATCGACCTCATTTTCACGTTTGTAATCAATCCAGGTGTCCAAGACATCTTGGGTGAACACGTCGCCCTTGAGGAGATATTCGTGGTCTTCCTCTAAGGCATCCAAGGCATCACCGAGGGACGCTGGAGTGGACTCGATGTCCGCGAGTTCTTCCGGTTCGAGGTCATAGAGATCTCTGTCCAATGGGTCGCCCGGATGGATGCGGTTCTGTATACCGTCAAGCCCTGCCAGGAGCAATGCGCTAAAGGCGAGGTAAGAATTACAGGCTGGATCCGGTGGTCGGAATTCGATCCGTTTCGCCTTCTCACTCTTTGAGTAGACGGGAATACGGACACATGCGCTACGGTTACGTTGCGAGTAGGCGATGTTCACGGGTGCTTCATACCCTGGGACCAACCGTTTGTAAGAGTTGGTAGTTGGAGCAATGATTGCACAGAGCGAGCGGGCATGTGCGAGCAAGCCGCCGATGTAATAGAGTGCATCCTCACTGAGAAGCGAATATCCCTGTGGATCGTAGAAGATGTTCTTGCCGTCTTTCCAGAGACTTTGGTGGACGTGCATTCCGGAGCCGTTGTCTTGGAAGAGCGGTTTCGGCATGAAAGTAGCAACGAGGTTGTTTTCGCGCGCCACGTTCTTGATGATGTACTTATACAACGCCATCTTATCGCCAGTCACGGTTCAACTCACCATAGCGGATGTCGATTCGCCTTGCCCCGCGGTTCCACTTCATGGTGGTGAACTTCCACATCAACGCCAGCTTCATGAGCTTCAGACAGATCTCGGAGCGAGGTCTTGAGTGTATCGGAAGGCGGTACCGGGAAGTAACCTTCTTTGTAGCGCGGTTTATAACCGAGGTTTGGGTTCTCTTCGCGACCTGAATTCCAACTGCCTTCAACAGAATCGACGGAGTAGAAACCAGAGTGCTGGTTCTGTCCGTAGCGGATGTCGTTCAGGAGATAGAATTCTGCCTCAGGACCCCAGTAGCTCGTATCTGCGATTCCGGTGGATTGGAGATACGCCTCTGCTTTCTGTGCGATATACCGTACATCACGCGTGTAATTCTCCAACGTGATCGGATCTTTGATATTACACGTAATACTTAGCGTCGGCACCTTACAGACCGGGTCGATAATAGCGGTTGTTGGATCTGGGAAGAGCAACATATCGCTCTCATTAATTGCTTGGAAACCACGGATACTGGAACCGTCGAAACCGCAAACCTTCTCAAAGATGTCTTCGCTCAATTCACCTGCCATAAGGGAAAAGTGTTGCCACATTTCCTGGCAGATCCGTGAATTTGAGGTCGACGATCTTGACATTATTTTCTTTGCAATGCAACCACATCCACTTGGTGTCATTCAGTATATCCTCCTATTTCGGCGTAACTCTGCCGTCAAACTACCCTCATTTCGGAAACCGAGGCTACAATCTTACGAAACGGTGTATGAAAGCTGAGGCACAACGCCTCGGTTCTCCTAACTGCCGGTTTCGATAATTCAGAAAATGTCCTAGATTCGTCAATTGAACGCGTAACTCATACCACTTGACGAGTGTCTTAATTGAATACGTAAGCAAAATTTGTGCCAATCGTCGACAATCGTGAAAGTTACGGTATTAACTGAGGAAGATAGGCTATTCTCGTGTAAATCACGAGTTACACGCGGATTTCGACGTGACCAGCCCGCTGTGCCGAGTTTCGTCCACATTTCATGTAAAAAAGATTAGGCGTTGCTAAATTATTAGGCATAATATTGCCCATTTTTTGCGCGCGATCGGCGATGGACGCTACTTGGTACCGCAAATCCGATAGATGGGCTTCAGTACTAAGGGAAATTCAACATCTCTGTCGAACCGGCTTGTTTCTGGTCCGTCCTGACCTGCGTATTTATTTGCGGGTTTAAGCTGGTACGGTACAAGTGCCGGTGAAGAAAGCTGCGCGAAGGTGAAAGCGCAGATCCGCATACCGGGATATAATTTAACCGGCATACGTCCAAGATTCCCTAACTCCAGTGTCGGGGTGCCTATCCAACCCGGATCGAAGAGACCGGCGGTGCTGTGGACGATAATACCGAGTCGTGCTAAACTGCTTCTGCCTTCAAGCCGTGCCATAACATCGTTCGCTAATACGAGTTTCTCCTGTGTGGCTGCGAGGACAAGCTCACCCGGTTGTATCGTGAAGGCATCGTCATCAGAGACATCAACTTTTCGCATCAAGTCGTTGGTATCAATTCCAGCGCGCAGATCGATGTACGGGTGTTTGCTATGCTCGAAGACACGAAAGGTGTTGCTCAGTCTGAAATCGATGGAGCAGCTGCCGAGCTGGGTTTTCAAATCGGGGGCAGGGGTGATTTTGATTTTCCCTGCGTCTATATACTTAAGAATATCTTGGTCTGATAAAAACATTGTTTTTCTTGTGTCCATCACTGTTCAGGTAAAAAATCCTCTGGGGGGATCTCTCGATAAGCATAGTCTAAGAGATTAACGGGGTGCACTCGCTTGCATCGGCAATTTATGTTTCTGGATACCGAGTTGAATCTGGAGCAAGCACCCGGATTCCGGTTTGCGACGAGTGTCTGCGTCGTTTTCGGCGATGTGCGCCATTTTGCGTTCCAGGATTTCCTGTGAAGTTCGGGCTGTGTAATGTTATAGATACCTGCGCTGCTGCACAGCACACCATTCGGACTGGTTAATTCAATCAACTCAAGTCCTGGGTTATGCCTGAAGAACCTTGCGTGCGACTCGACGCTTGGCCCGTGAAGGAGATGCACGTTCATTCATCATGGTAACCCGCTTTTTTCGATTTTCCTGTCGGCGGTATCATCTCAATTTCGGCTAAAAAATTCGCTGATGTCGCGCATCTTAATGGCTGAAGCCTTCCCGCTTTCTCTGCGTAAGCCGCATCGTTTTCTAAGAGTGCGTCGTATTCCTTAAGCGTTTGCCCACACAGCCCGCAGAGTTTGATGATAATCGCGTCTAAATTCTCACCTTCAAATGCGTCGATGTTCTGCTTGGCGAGATCTGAGGGCGACATCTCGTACGGCCGTTGTGGAGTTGTAATGCACCACACACAGTCTGCTCGCGGCGTCGCGGTGTGACAACTTCGCCTCCGTTTTTTACTAAACCACCTAAACCCGGATGGTGCCAACATTGGTCTCTGTGACGGACCTGGTTCATTGATGCATCCGGGGATGAATCCGACGCAGGGATAGCGAGTCTGACCTTCGGCGGGTGTGATGTCGCGTATCGTATATTTAAGTTGCGGCGATGGTGGTGTGGGGGTGGACGTTTTGTGGGGGGGGGTGGAATTGTAGGAAGACAATGATTTCATCTGCCCCGAGTTGTCCCATTAAGAATTTCAGGATTCCTGTTTTAGGATGAGCCATCGCGATACCGACGACGTGGTAGAGACACATCAATTGCCAAAAGATAAGGTCCAAACCGTTCTCTTATTAGGAAAAAATTGCTTTGAAAACGATGGTTTCGTCCAGAACCGCGTAAGCTGCTGAAGCTGCCGAGTTTCTGCTCATAGAAGCGCGTGATGTTCAAGGAAGCTCTCCGAAGTGAACGCCCCCCCAGACGCGAACAAGCGTTTAGTTAACACGCCCGACAGTCTAGCACAGATAAATGTATTCTGACCATAACGCTGAGAAGTGGGGTGGCCATTCTCATCTCTGAAGGCACTCCCCAGAGATAGAGCTACCCCTTGGTGAGCCGTTTCTAACCTAATTCTCGATAGAGTCGGCAGGTGGGCAGACAGGAGTCCACAGTGCGTGTACAAGCAGTCCCATTTTTCCAAACTGAAGGTGTATACACCGATAAGCGATGTGTTTGTGATGGGGCATACGTTAACTTGTTTCGCAGGGGCGCGTTTAATACGGTTTTGAATCCTTTCGATATAGCGTTGCATCGCAGCCAGAGTAAAGTCTATCACAATCAGCCTCCGTGGCAAAGTATCATATAGTTGGAGTGTCTTACGACCAGCGAACGCTTTCTTGAGATGCGTACTCGGTTCCTGAATCTTTATCGTGTGTTAGTATCTACGTTTTTGGTGCTGTGTACAGCCTTCTCTTTCAGAGAAACTGCGCTGCTGCCGAAGTAATATGAGGTGGGGACGGTCCGTTGATTTTCCACTTCTGTGCAAAAGTCTAAAAAGTTAGACACGTATTCACACCTCCGTCGGTTCCCATGATAAGTCACGCACGGCCACCGATTTGAGCATATCTGTCGTAGCAGAGTAGAGACTGGCTGCTCTATCAGTGCGACGGTGGGTCGTGTGCGTATGAAGCTTCACTGTGCTCGATGTCAAAATTTCATTAACAGTTATACGAGTCATCATCTACGCCCCTGTGTATAAGCTTTTGCAACTACTCGTATCATGTCAGCGCCCGGACCTTACCCTGCAGGTCAGTGTGACCTGGGTGTATCCTGCCGAGTTGTTTTAACAGGGTGCACTACTGTCGCGTCGCTACGGTTTTGGGGAGCAGTGTGGGATATCCATTCCTGCGTCGTTCTAATCTCACTTCGGAGCGACGTTCAACCCACACCGTGGTGACTCGTCGTCTCGCTGATAACGTTGAGCTGACGGATGCCTAAATCGTAGAGGAATTGCTCGCAGCAGCATCTACTTGCCGATAGTAGTTCACGAGTGATACGCATACCGTAAGGGAACCGTGAGGAGAGACAGGCGAACGCCGAGCGGTACGGTTTATCTCCCATGTCGGGAGTTCCCACGCTTTTGAATCTCGCGAATCTCTGCCTTCGTTAAAACCTTCAACAAACTCACTCAATGTGCTTGGATACCATCTTTTTCCTGCGCGTGGCTCCATGCGTGGTGCGAGTGGTCGCCAACGTCCTCTGGAGCGATGGCGCGTATAGATGTGCCATTACTCGTACTTTTCGGCGATGCGATCGGGTACGGTCGTTTATCGAACAATTCCTGGTCTTACGAAATAGCACTCAGGTTGGTCTGGTTGCTGCGTACCCTCCAGCTCCTAATTCTTGCGTATGGACGGTTTCAAAGCGAATCCGGCAATCTGACTGGCATCTCCTGTGTCGGCTTCATTTTCCACGAGTCGGATCGAATGCAGAGCTAGCAGTGACAGCAAGCGCGTTGTTACCCAATGCGTGTTGTGCCGCCTCTGCGAGAAATGTGACTAGTCACGGTCGCCGGAAAGCGCGATATATTGACTTCTCATAAGCGCGCAAGCACGCATAGAGTACGATTTCAGTTTCGTCGGTAGGGTAGGTTCAAGTTTCTGTTTTGACATAAATTGCCGTCCGTCTGCGGCGGCGGACGATGAATCGCCCTACTACGAAACATTAGAATACTGAGAAGGGCGTTCGGCTGTTGGAGTCTCAATCATCGTCGCTGATGGGCGAAGGAGGGAGCGATAGTCCACGCGTGTTTAAGAAACTGTCCTGCTACGTTTCGCTTTCCAATACACATAAACGAGTACGCCGTCCTCTACGTGATCTATTTTCGTGGTTGCACAGCTAACGCGTTGCCAACACCATCGGTTTCAATGTGGGACAAGTCCTGGCTCTGGACATCACTTCCTCAACGACAATTCTCTCTGGGACGTTTCCACTCTGCTGTCATCATCGGAGGATACGGAGACATCTGCCTCGATGACGGCCTCTCCATCGGAACTCAGATTTCGGGTGTAATTGCTAATGTTAACAGCACCAAGGGATCGTATTCTCGCATCATCATCTTCGCGATGTCCACCTGATGAGTCTTTTCAAAACACCGACCTGTGTTGCTGCTGAGTCCATACCGTTGCTGTATCCGCCAGCGTCACTCACATCTGTTCAGCAAGTTGACGTTCTGCTCCGCAATCTCTGCGAACAGGTGCTAACGTTGCGCATGCTCTTTTACGAAGAGGGAGACCGATCGACGTAACGTAATAGCACAGTGTATTGTAGTCAGAGTGCTGTCATCATCCAGCCTACGCTCGATCTTCTCCAACCACGTCCGAAGCGTGTGTTTTTGGACTTTCTCTACGTTTGGCATGTATCAGAGAATTCTCTCGTGGATAACATATCTTTGTCAAAACGCTCTTGATATATAATAGCACTTCTCTGTCGGTTCTGTCAAGCAAAAATTTGTTACTCAGCACGTGTGTTTGATAAAAAATGCGAAGTTGGCATTTGATTGTTGGGTACTTGCAAATTTGCAATGGAGTGTTGGAAATCGTCCAATTTTTCTTCTTTCGCTCAGAGGTGCTATATCAAGGTGCCGGACTAGATAGCTAGGTGGATGGAAGCCTTCGTCGTCAACGATTGAAACAAACACCTGTTGAATGTCCGGTTAGAGGTGAGTTGTTATGCTGTGTAATGTCAGTTTCCGGATCGAAAGGCCGGTTCATGATGATTAGGATAGCCTGCGATACTTGAGTCCCGCTACGTCCCGTGTTTCCATCACACCATGCACGCTCCGGATATCGACATCGGGCATGCGAACATTGTCCCATCGGATGAAGGAACCGAACCGACTGCCGTGTACGTAATAAATCTTCTCTTTTTGAAGGTAGCCGACAATGGTGCTGGTCGCGTAATCAATCTCGCCGACCATGGTCATATCTTGCATGTCTTTTGCCGTGATATATTCAGCCACCTCTTTTCCATAAGAGAAGACATAGCGCTTCTCCAGTCCAATTGCGGTGATACCGCCAATAAAATGACATAAGAAGATAAATGTGAAAAACGGAGAAAACAGGCGGTGTGGCAATTCGTTAAGGCTTTTGAATGGGAGGCTGATCTCAGGACAATCTCTGTGAATCCAGCCTGCCATGAGAAGTGTAATGAACAAGAATCCGTGATGACGCATACTGCCGTAATACTTTACATAAAAAAATACCAAAAGTCCAAATGTCGCCACGAGGTATATGAGAAGCACAGTAGGGCGTTTGAGTAGCAACAGGACACTGCAAAGTATAAGGAGACAGCAGATCGGGATTTGGATGGCTTGGAAGAAGGCGTACGTTTCTAATTGGTGCTTATTCCAGAAATTAAGCGAGAATTCGGGAATGGGAAGAAATGCGTGAGAAATGAGTTTGATGACCTTGCTCAGTTCCTCCCATTCATAGGCAAACTTCCATTCAACAGCGAAACCTGTATCTGCTGGTGGGTTCAATTGTAAAACGGCTGTAATAATACCGATGCCGATAAGTGCGAACCCGATCCAGATGGGTTTTTTATCTCCTATAGCCTCGATCTCCTGAGCGAGGGGCTTAGAGACCCAACTGCGACAGAAGTATTCACAGCAAAGCGCGAACCCCATCGCCAGAGTGAGAATCAACGCGTGAACACTCGTGTGTGCAAGCAGAAATAGTACACAGCCGATCCAAATAAAGCGTCTGTAACGCTCCCTTAAAAGCAGGCAGAAAATCGTTATCAGTAGCAACCCAAGGGCATAGTTTCGCGCGATAATACCGTATTCATAGAGGACGAAGTAGCCGAAACAGAAAAGAAATTTTTGGACGCGATTGAAAGGCGCGTAGCGAACAGAAAGATAGACGGTAACACACGTAATCAGGAGATGGAACACCTGCATGATGACAGGAGAGTGTGTGATACGACTGAGCGGTATAAGGCAGAGGTGCCACAAACCCGGATGTCCTTCATACTTGAGGTTCGCAAAGAGTTCAGAGACCGAGGCACTATCGCGTACGAGGAGCCACGCCTGAATCTCGTCGCGCCACATCTCATGATGGCTGACAGTATAGGCACCTACTGCAACGAAAAGGAACGCTAAACCGAGTGCGTAGTGTGTATCCTTTTTGCCCATTGTTATGGTGCCCCGATCTGTGAACCGAGGCTCTCCACTTTATTGAATTGCGAGGCTCGAGATAGGCATCCATAAGCCGCCCGTGGTTTTGGCAATAAATTTCTGAAAAGGTTCGTCCCGCCCGATAACATCTACCTTGATTCTGGCAGTTTTCATTTTCACCATTACATCTATTGAGGAATAGGCACCGCTCACGTACTCGTCCGTGACAAAAATGAAATGCACCTCAGCATCCCTTCGAAATGTCACCTCGTCAGCGGCGCGGATGAGCGCGTCCAACCCGTTCTCATCTCCTCGGAATTTGAGTTGTCCGAGTACTTTTTTCACCTGATCGGTTGAGCGAGTTTGCGGGATCACTTCAAAATCCAATCCGAGAAGGCTATATCCGGTCCCTGCTCGAAAGGCAACGATGCCGATGGTGAAGTCAATACCTGCCCTGTCAAACCGATCGGTCATGCTATTGAGATGCTCACGCACCGCGTCAACGTCGTTTTTCATACTCCCACTGCCGTCAATAATAAAGACGATATCGACGAGGTTCGTACGCTTGTTTGCGATAATATGTTTGGCGATCCTGTTTAACGCAAGGTCGGGGAGCGTTAAGCCTCCAAGGTCCGAGAACGGTTGTGCGTTTGTTCCTGCCATAAGTCCGCCAGTCCGTCTGCCGGGCTTGCTGCCGCTACCAGAGATACCTGAACCTAATCCAATACCTATTCCGCTGCCACTGCCAGATACGGGCTTGGCTTGCAGACCTTCACCGTGGGTGTGTTCCTCTGAGGGCGTTGTTGAAGAGAGATCTGGTGTTTGCAATTCGAGAGGGACATCTTGATGCGATACGGGTGTTACCGGCGGTTGGAGCGACGGGGGCTTGACTTCAAAAGCCTGTGTCTGTTGCATATTCTCAGGAACCATCATCGGTTTTGGTGGTATCTGGGGCACTCTTTTCACGGGGAGGCGCGGGGTTCTCAAGTGGATTTTGGCGATGTCGAATGCTGTGCCTGTTTCAATGTACCGGTCCGGTTGTTGTCGGTACAAGGTTCCAAGCACCAGAAACAGCAGGATATGAAGCCCGATAGAAATGATAAGGGCACTGGGGATGTTTTTCCTCATGAGAACTTTCATTTTGGTTCTCTGCGTTCATCGCAATAATGCTTGAGTTTTTTGCAAAGCCCATGGTAATGAAGATTATTATAGCATTATCTATGTGGTTATTACAAGCAGAGAACGAATTATTTAGAAAATAGTTGACGAAAATGTCAAAATTTGGTATTCTATAAACTAAAGTCTACGCGGTGTCGAAGTGTAGAAACATTTAGCGTACCCTTTAAATTACCGACGCTCGCGTTTGATCACGAAAAGATAATCCGAAAGGCATTGAAAAAACTGAAATGAAGCATTATGGTTTAACATTGAACCTAAAAAACGACCCAGCCCTGATTGAGACATATAAAGCATATCACCAGAATGCCTGGCCAGAGGTAGTCGATGGACTGAAAGCGGTGGGTATAACGAAAATGAATATCTACCTCTTAGGATGTCGTCTGTTTATGGCGATGGAAACTGTTGATAATTTTGATATAGAACATGATTTTCCGCGCTATCTTGAAGAAAATCCGAGATGCAAAGCCTGGGATGAGTTGATGCGAACTTTCCAGGAACCGGTGACGGAAGCACAACCAGACGAATGGTGGGCACGTATGGAGCCTGTCTTTGAATTGTAATGCGAAAAGGACATACTTCTTCGATGCCCGTAACATTTTTATCAATTGGCCATTTTTGTTATGATGTTTCGCCAAACGGTTATATTCTTGGTGGATCCGCCTCTTATTCGACACTAACTGCCCGAAATCTGGGGCATCACGCCCGTGCTGTCACAGCTGTAGGTGACAATTTTGATCGACAGAACCCGCTGTTGGATGGCATAAAGACTATTTATCGTGAGTCGCCTAAAACGACGATTTTTGATAACCAATACGATGAAAAAGGGCATAGGCAGCAGTTTATTTTGGGGGCAGCAAAGGAACTAAAAGGAACCGATGTGCCCGCTGAGTGGTGTACGAGTAATATAGTTTACTTGTGTCCGATTGCAGATGAGGTTTCCGCCGAGCTCGTTCACTGTTTCAGCAAGGACACGTTAATAGGTGCTACCCCGCAGGGGTGGCTCCGCGAGTGGGATGCCAGTGGAAGGGTTGAGACAAAACGTTGGGCTACAGCCGAAAAAATCTTGCCCCACATTGATGTATTAATCCTCAGTGATGAGGATGTCCGCGCCTATCCAGATGAATTAGAAAAGTATATCCGATTGGCACCGATCGTTGTACTGACGCAAGGAGCGAGGGGGCGCGACCCTTTTTCAAAGCGGCACACGGTTGAAATCCACAGCGTATCCCGTGACGGAGACGGATCCTACAGGCGCAGGTGATGTTTTCGCTACCTCCTTTTTAATCGACTATTATCAAAATCGTTCAGTAGAGAAGGCGCTGAACTTCGCGCATTGTGTAGCTTCCTTCGCTGTGGAAGGGGTTGGAACCTCTTGTATTCCCAGACTCGCACAGGTTATGTTAAGATTAAAGGTATAGCGTAGCGGCGATTTGTTTTCTTATCTATATATCCTATAGATTATGACTATATAAAGAGAAAATTATGGGTATTCATTACGATTTTATTGCATACAGCAGTAGGACATCAGCAACCAGTTGGACTATCGGGATGAAGGCGATTCAGGGAGAGGTGCCGCTGGATGTTGTCGTCCCTGACGAGCAGACAGCCACTGACCCTGACAATCCGGAGGTGGTCGGTGTTTTGACAGTAGACGGACTAGAGCGGGAAAGCAGCGATGGTTTGGAACTCTACCGCTACCTCCGGCGTTTGAACCCCAAAAAAAATGAAGCATTCAGTTACAATGAAGTCGTTATACGGAATATCCATAGCCGTCTGAGCACGCTGCGGATTAATCAAGAACTCCGGGTGCAAATTACGTATACGGAGCGGAAAGACCCGTACGAGCAGGTTTTCGTATCAGATTAAATTATTAGGCGTCATTGGAAATTCAGATGGGGATGCTTCTGAGAAAAAAGACTCTGATATTACAGCACCCAATTCCGAGGACAAACGTCAGGATCTGCAGGAGCAGAGAAGTGGTGCGCCTCCAAATCAACCTGTTTATAGAACGACGAGTACGCTGGAGAAATTAATCACTTTTACACAAAACCTCCAAAGGGAATTGGATCAGACCCAGAAACAACTCAGCGTAGTGGTGAACAAGGCTCAGCAATTAGAGGACGATCGGCAGCAGTTCCGCGATATACACAACTTGATTGAGGATATTCTGGACCGCGTCAGCCGATTAGAAGCTTTAGATTCCCGATTGCAGTATCTTGAAACAGACCGGCATCAACTTCAGGATCTTCAACAGACTTTGCGAAAGTTTCTTGTAGCATTGAACCAACAGACGAGAACATCGCTTCAAGAGCATGATGACGTTACCATAGATGGGTAGTGCTTGTGAAAAGTGCTGACAGAGGGTTTTGCGCGGTACTTCGGGTAAAAAAAGGAGAATTCCGTTATGATGAAATTGGGAACGATGTCCCTGAACGTGAGAAATACCACGGCTACTGCTTTCGCACAATTGGTGTATGATCTCGGATTTGATGTCGTTGAGCTGCATTCGAGTGCGTTTGAATCCACCGATGCCAACTATCTACGTGAGTTGAAGATGAATCTCATGCGGAAAGGGCTACCGTTAGGTTATATCGGTATCAGCAATAACTTCTGTGGTCGTCCTGTTGACGAGCATCACGAGCAGGTCGCGTTAATCAAGAAATGGATAGACGTTGCGGCTTTTATGAGCTGCCCTCTCGTCAGAGTCTTCGCTGCTTATGTTCCTGAGGATTGCGAGGATGAGGATACTTTGTGGCCACCGATGATCGAAGCCTTCAAGGAGGTCGCTGCGTACGGTTATGAGTCGGGGATTCTCGTCGGGTTACAGAATCACAACCATAACAACGTCACGCGCGATGGTGATGCGGTTTTACGCGCTTTAAATGGCACAGATCATCCCTATTTTACGCATATTTTGGATACCGGGCAGTATGCCGGATCCCCTGGGGCAAGCGGGCATCGCGGTGCTTCACATCCCGGCTACGACTGTTACGCGAGTATTGAGCAGACGGCACCGCATGCTGTTTATGTCCGTACGAAATTTTATCAGATTGATAGCGGCGTGGAGGAGTGGTTAGATTATCCTCGTGTTTTAGATATTTTGCGGGGTGTTGGTTATAATGGATGTCTATCGGTAGTATATGAAGGGGAATCTGATCCAGTTGAATCGATGCGAAAGGCGAGAAGTTATCTGGAGTCTTTATTATAAACGTTTTACGCCGTGGAGAGTAAAAAGATGAAAACGCGTGCTGCTGTTATGTATGAACATAACCAACCGGTCGTCGTTGAGGAACTTGAATTAGATGAACCCAAGGCAAACGAGGTGCTCATTCGGACTGCGGCGAGTGGTGTCTGCCACTCTGATTTGTCGGTCGTTACTGGGGCTATCTATTACGATGCTGCTGTGGCGCTCGGGCATGAAGGCGCAGGCATTATTGAGCGCGTTGGGGACGATGTAACCGGGTTTAGTCCCGGCGACCATGTGATCTTGTCTTTCGTCAGTTATTGTGGTAGTTGTCGCATGTGTGAGATGGAAAAAGTCTGTCTGTGCGAGAGTTACGATGTCCCGCGCGGCTTTCAGTTGGATGGCACCTATCGCCTCCGTAACAGTTCGGGAGATGGCATCCTACAGATGGCGAGGATTGCGACGATGTCCGAGTACATGGTTGTCCCAAAACAAAATCTCGTCAAAATTGATGAACACTATTCATTAGAGAAAGCAGCACTCGTGGGCTGTGGCGTAACAACAGGTGTTGGCGCGGTCCTGAATACGTGCGAAGGTGGAGCCCGGAAGCTCCGTAGCGGTCATAGGGACCGGGGTGGCGTCGGTTTGAACGCTATTCAAGGTGCGGTGCTTGCGCAAGCGGAACGGATTATCGCCGTTGATATCGCCGAGAAGAAGCTCAACTTTGCAAAAAGTTTTGGAGCAACGGATGTCGTCAACGCTTCGGTATATGATCCCGTTGAAGCGGTGCGTGAGTTGACCGCGGGGCTCGGTGTAGACTACGCCTTTGAAGTGATCGGGAATCCCAAAACTATTGTGCAAGCTTACAATATGGTCCGTGCGGCGGGTACTGCCGTTATTGTCGGGATGGCACACCATCAATCGGATGTTAGTATTCCTGCGCAACACCTTGTCTCAACGGAAAGACGGCTGATCGGTTCGTTTTACGGCTCATGCCAGCCCAAGGTGGATATGCCGAAGCTTCTCGGTCTATATACGGAAGGCAAGTTGAAGTTAGATGAATTGATTACACAACACTATCGGCTTGATCAGATTAATGAGGCGTTTGCGGACATGGAAGCGGGCGAAAACGCCCGTGGCGTTATCCTTTTTAATTAGCCGTTAGCCGTCGGTAGTCAGCGGTCAGTTAAGAGGTTTCATGAAATCCATACACACGGCGGTCCGAGAGCAGTTTAGTCAGCATGCAAACTATTATGCGCAGAGCAGCGCGCATGCCACCGGAGATACCTTAAACGTTATCTTGGATTTTGCCGAGCCGAACGGGACAGAACGGACACTGGATATTGCGACAGGAACGGGATTCACTGCTTTTACGCTCGCCCCGAAGGTCGCATACATGATTGCTGCCGACCTGACACCCGAGATGGTCGCCAAGGCAGCTGAACTTGCGCAGGAAAAATCCCCTAAAAAACGTCGCTTTTTCCGTTGCCGCCGCGGAGTCCTTACCCTTTGCGGATGGCTCGTTAGATTTGGTGACGTGCCGGATTGCCCCGCATCATTTCCAAGATGTCCCTGCCTTCTTGCGCGAGGTGCATCGGGTTTTACGGACAGATGGGCTCTTCTGTATGGTGGATTCTGTCTCGCCTGAATCGGAGAAGTTAATCGCGTGGCAGAACCGAGTGGAGAAGCTGCGGGACGATTCTCATGTGTATGGGTATCCACCGTCCGAATGGGACGCGATGATTGTGGATGCTGGGTTTTCACTTGAAAGAGACAGCACACGTCCGAAACGCGGAGATGTCGTTTTTGTGGTGGGTGCGTCCACAACAAAACCCACCGGAGGTCGTGCAGGCAATTCGTGATGCATTCGCCAACCTCTCACCCTGATGAGGCAAGAAAGCACTACACAGTCCGTCCGGCGGGTGATGATTTTTATTTTTCCTGGCCCATGTATGCGGTTAAAGCGAGACGCGCGTCATAGCGGTCCGACTCCAAAGAGTGAGGGTGTCTCCGCTACAACAACGTTTAATTATTTTTGTTCCTCGCTCCATTTCGCGAAATCTGCCTCGATCTCCTCAGACCATTTCCGATCTATTTCACCCGGTGTATAGACACCTTCGCGCAACCGTTGATGCCCAAATCGATCTCGGAGAGCCACCTCTTCGCCGCGTTCAACCACCTGCTGCGCGAAGTGTGGCGGAATAAAGATAACGCCTCCACGTCTCCCTAAAACGACATCTCCCGGTAAAACCGTCGCCTCCGCTATGCGGATGGGAATGTTAATACCGGTGAGTGTGACATTTGCGATGCCTGTCGGATCTACGCCTCGCACGAAGGTAGCAAAATCAGGCAATTCGTAGATGCCGTCCAGATCTCGGATGCCGCCGTCAATTACCATGCCTGTCCCTGTTTTCGCGAAGATGGAATTGCCGAGGTTATCACCAGCGAAGGTGCCGTCCTTGACTTTACCAAACAGGTCAACGACGATGACATCATCGCGGACGAGCGTATCAATTACCCACGAGTTTTGCCCACCGACGCGTCCGTCTTTTTCACCTTGTGCCGAGATAGCACCGTTGAAGTCTGGGCGGATCGGCACAAAAGCACACGTTACTGCTCTACCGACCAAAATCTGATCGGGATGGAGATTCATCCAATCGCCAGCGAATTGGAATTTATAGTCGTTGCCGTTGAGAACACCCCACGCCTGCTCGATGCTGATAGCCTTCATTCGCCGAATAATATCATCGGAGACGCGCGGGCGTCCATCAGGGAACCGGTCGCCTTCCCATAAATGCGTCATCGCGAGGATGCTCTCTTTGTTGATGAGTTGCATATTTTGTCCTTTCGTGAAACAACCTCGCGATACGGAGATTGATGGTCGCGATTCGGAGATCGCTCCTACAGTCCTGCGTTTTCCCATACCTGATCCAATGATTCCGCGGTAGCTTTTGCTGCATCGGCGGGTTCCATGTTGGTCACCTTTTTGCTGAACGGTTCCGGTGTCACGGGTCCCTCATAACCGATGTCCGTCAGGATTTGCATCAATTCGGTGAGGGGGATCACGCCAGTCTCTGCGGGAAGGCACCTGATGTTATCAATCTGTTCGTCAGGATCAATTCCGGCAGGGGCATCGTTGATGTGGACGTAAACGACATCCGATACAGAAAGTTTGCGGACATCGTCAACCGTGGAACGACAGGTGTACCAATGCCATGTATCGAACAGGAGTCCAACGTTTCCCGTCCCGACCGCGGCGGAAAGCCCTAACATTGCATCCATCGAATAGGTAAAGAGATGCTTGGAACTTTTGCGACTCGTCGCTGGTCCAATGAACTCAAGCCCAATTGAATGCCCGTGTGTGTTGAGGATCTCAGCGATAGGACGGAGTCGTTTGACAGAAAAATCCCAGTTTTCTTGAAAAGTCATGTCGTTTGAAGCAGGTCCGACAACGGTGGTTGATCGGAAGCAACCGAGTTCAGCGGCGAGTGCTGCGCGTTCGGGTAGCTGCGCTAAACCGGCGTAATAGTCAGCATCGGGACCGCGCCAATTTACACCGAACCCCCAACCCCCCATAGCAATACCGGCTTCTGTCCAGAGGTCTTTGACGTGTTGAACAGAGTGTTCTTGTGCGAGTTGACTGGCGTCATCGATGTTCAGGTCGAGACCTTCAAAACCGGCGTTTTTTGCCAATTCTAAGCCTTCTGTCATGTTTGCCCGGATGCCGATTGCACCGGTACTCAGGTTTTTAAACATAATTTCTCCTCTTGTTATTCTTCAGAATAAACGAAAGTTTTTGGTTATCACAAGAAACCTCTCTGGCACCCCGTAATTCTGCAAATCCTATAATCTTGTAAATCCTGATTCAGACAATTTTTTTCCACGTAAAACTTTCGCCGCGACTGCCCAGGGATAGTCATTATCCTCCGCATTCGCGTCACGATACGTGGGAATCCAAACCCAACGTTCTTCTCCAGATTGATTCGGATGGCTGGAATGAAGCGTCAAGTCGTGGAAAAAGACAGCACCCCCCGCTGCAATCTCTGCTGTGACGGCGAGGCTTTCGTCTATTGTGTCTGGACGAAGTCGATTTCCGAATCCGTGCCCATCATTGGCATCGCCATCGTGAACAATGGCAGATTTATGGGAACCCGGAAATAGTTTGAGACACCCGTTTTCGACAGTTGCATCATCAAGAGCCACCCAGATTGAGAGTTTGTGGGCACCGTGCCAATAGTGCCAATCTTGGTGCCATGGGCTTGCGAAGGTCATCGCTTCACTCTTGAAAACAAACTTATCGCTCAGAAATTCGATGTCCGGTGCGAGGATGCCTTCTAAAATATCGAGTATCCGTGCGTCCCCGACTGCCGTTTGAAAAACGGGGCTCTGCGCAGCTAAGCCGACGTGGACACCGTGTCCGGCGACTGTACCTGTCTCTGCTTTAACGGCTTCCAGAATGTCGATACACTCTAATTTAAGCCGTTGGACTTCGCTTCGTGTAAACAGATTCGGGACGATAGCAAAGCCGTTCCTTGTGAAATCATTGCGAAGCGTTGTCATGTCAAGCGTCATTTTTTAAACCTCGGCTGCTTCGATCTCAATTTCGCGTCCTGTCCTCAGCACTCTTGAGCAGACCTTCCATCATTTGTTGGACAATCAGTCCGTGGCGCAGCGGTGCTTTGCAGGTTACGTCATCTAAGATACATTCAATGAAATGATCGGCGATAGCATCCATGAT
>CASHTH010001675.1:0-27966 GCA_030341885.1 Geodia barretti
AACTAGCCACTGACACATAAATGCAGATGCCCATGGCGTCCAAAGGATTAACTGCAGTAACTTACAGCTGCTCCTCTGAAGTAGGCATTGGTGAGCGTCCTGAACCGCTCCTGACCAGCCGTGTCCCTGCAGCAATACAAACTCTCGCCATTAGTGACAGACAGAGAGAAGATTCAGATGTGATCGAGCACTTACCAAATCTGGAGTTTTACATTCTCTTCTTCTAGAGTGATGACCTTGTTTTTGTAATCTATGCCTGTCACCAAAAAAAACACAAAAAGTATACATAGCTGTTGCAGTCAAGTGTTGCATAAAATTATTGCTGGGTAGGGGCATTGCAAATCTTACTCCACACTGACTGTTTGTAGTGTGCCTAAACTGTGCTAGCTATACTCCTACAGACACTCTCATTGTTAGTTTACACCAAGTGGTAGTAGCAGCAACACAGGAACATGTACAAACAAGGTAGCTAAAGCAACTGGACAGCCAACCCACCTGACAACAAGTCTAGATAGAGCTAAGGGTAAGTATGGCATTGCAGAGAGAGACTTGCACATAAAAAAGAAGAAAAAAACCTTAATATTTACTGCTAGCTATAAGACCAGACTACAAGAGGACGATGCAGAACTATACTCACCCACAGTGGACATGAAGACGCTCTGAAAGCGCCCCTCGACGAAGCGGGTGAGCAGTGCCGTTTTCCCGACGTTGGAGTCTCCGATGATGAGTATCTTATAGATCTGCTTGTAGTGTGTCTCCACCTCCCCACCGTCCTCGAATATGTCCACTTCCGTGTCGGTAGCCGTCATCGCTGTCCCGGCCCTGCACGCGCTGCACACGGAGTCTGCACGCGGCTAACAGCGCACCCCCAACTCTTCCACGCAGAGAAGCAACACGCTGTCGCAGATGCTTTCTGCCTTGCTTGCGGGGTCTTTTGCTACACTGGAGAGGCTGGCCAGGAGTTAGACCCAGTGATGGAGCGAGCTAGCTCTGCTCTCTCTGTGGAGAAGGAGGAGGTAGGCGGGGCCCGGGTCAGCTGTGGCCACACCCCGGGGGTATGGTCCAGTGCGACAGAGGACGACACTTATGGATGCCACCAGTGAGACAAGCAAGGCTTCAAAGGAGCATAATGGTGACGACGGAAAGACAGAGAACACGCCAACGTACACCCGCATCACCCACGACGCCACGGCAAACGTTACGACCACCGTGAACGCGTCGCAGGTAATCCTGATCCACGCCGAAGAGAACAGCACGGTGGTATTGACTGGAAACCAGTTTAACGTGACCCAGCAGACTCAGACCCTGTCCCAGCATCATCACACTCAGCAGCACCGATGCGAATCGTGTGCTAGAGCTCATACCAGTGCCCCTGCTGCCCGTGAAGCTGGTGGTATCAGTACTCGTACTGCAAGTGGACCAGCTGAACGTGGTGCAGTATCTTCTGGTCCGGTCACCATTCAAACGTCAAGCCACGGAGTTCCCAGTGTTATATATGCACCAGGTGTGACCCTACAACCTATGCACCCAGATGTTAGACTGTCTAGAGGATATGGAACCTCCGTTGGGACCAGGCATTTTGTCTTTTATACAAAAGGTTCTCTTCTCTTTTGCAGGTCCTCCAGAGAGGCTTGAGATTGTTACTCTGACAACAAAACTCACGGGAACAGTTGGTAGTGGGTGGAAGTTGCTAGCTGCTCCTCTGTCTATCAGTGATGCTGATGTCAACTCTTTTGACTACGAAGAAAGAACGCTCAAGATGAAGATCAACAAACTGCTAACACTGTGGGTGGATAAGGACGAGAGAAATGACAGAACTAGACTATCACAGTTGCTGGGAGCTTTAGATGGCTATAATTTGGAACACGACTGTCAAATGTCGCTCAAAACACTGTGATCACCATATATTTTTTGTGTTTTATGGTGGCAGAAAACACACGTAATTGCAAACACAAGGAAAATTGTTGTACAGAAGTCAATATCCTTTTTTACATAAGGTAATGTACTCATCTCACTACACCTATCCCTATCTCGCTCAATTCACAATTCCTATATTATGTACATTACTGATCCCCACCCCACACTAAGGGTGTGAACGATTTTGCATTTTTTGTAGGCACATGAATGGAAGTAGAGAAAAACCAACAATTCCTAATACTTTGACTATAGATGGAGTGTGGAATAGTAATTTACACATCTGTCCTGTACCTATCCCTATCTTGCCTCTATGAAAATACTTTTGTTGCCTGTTCCCTAGCCCCCCACTAAGGAGTCAACGATTTTGCATTTTTTGTAGGTACATGAATGGAAGTAGAGACAAACCAATTATTTTTAATACTTTGACTAGAGTTTGAGTATGGAATAGCTCTATCTCGCTGTTCCTATCTCTATCTTTCCTCGAACTCACTGTCCCTTTGCTAATCCCCCTAGTACGTAATAAGGTGTCAACCATTTTGCATTTGTTGTAGGCACACGAGTAGAAGGAGAGACAAACTAACTATCCCCAATACTTTTACTATAGTTGGAGTATGGAATAGTAATTTACACTATGTTGCTGCACGTGTATATCCCTCAAAGTCTTTATCTCGCCTCTATGTACATAGTGTTAACTGATCCCCCACCACTCCAATAGGCCCAATGATTTGCATTTTTTGCGGGCACATGAATGGAAGAAAAGAAAACCCAACTATCCTCGATACTTTGACTACACTTAGAGTATGGAATAGTAATGTAGCTATATAAACATCTTGCTGTACCCGTCCTTATAATCTTACCTCAATGCAAATACGTCTCCCATTATCAGCCCCCCCCCCCCCCACTAAGGGGTCAACGATCTTTTTTGCGGGCACATGAGTGTAAGGAGACACAAACCAACTATCTTTAACCTCATGGGTGTCCTTCATGAGTATATATATATAATTTATAGACACAAAATACAACTGAAGTGTATGTACATTGAAATTTACTTTTCACACATTACAAAAAAATCATGTTGCAAACCGAAGAGCATGTGTAAAATAAATAGAAAAAGCTACGAGGTCCACCATTTCCCCTGTATGTCTTGCATGAGAGACGGCAGCTCGTACCAAGAAGCGGCGGCTAAAACGCCCACCATTCCGCACAGCAGTACACGCAGAGGTGCACGGAGGAAAAACCCGTCCGTGGCTAGCGAGAACACCAGTATATTCGTCACCACCAGGTCGTAGCAGAGAAACGTTCCGATAACGAGAAATACGTTGATTCCCACTTTCTTCCAGAACGGATCATCGTGCGAGGGATCGCCTGATGTCGACGGCTGCACGTCCTCCGAAAGGGCGGGATTTTGCGCCGCGGTTTCTCCGACGGGCGCGTCGAATTCCCCGCCGACGAGAAAGCGCCTCCCTCGCTCGGCCTGCAGCAACACGTAGCCACTGAACAGGACGAAGACGAGGCAGCCCAGCGCCTTTGTCGCTCCCATGATCGTTCGTGCGCCTTTCAGGTCGAAGGTCAAACGAGCCCCGCCTCTACTCGTTGTGGTGCGCTACAAATAGAAAAGACAAAACCGCGGTGAGATTTCGACTTCTCTCGCCAAAGAAAGAAATATGGCGCTCTTCAAGAGTCTCCGTCAAAAGCTGGGTCCTGAAAACGTCGTCAGCGAGGCAGTTGTCCGAGACATCCGCTTCCCGACGTCGCTGGAGGCGCACGGTTCGGACGCAGTCCACACGGACCCCGACTACTCCGCGGCCTACGTGGAGCTTCGGGTCTCCGGGCTGGAAGCTGTCGGGCACGGCCACACTTTCACGCTCGGACGGGGCACCGAGGTCGTAGTGTCAGCCGTTAACGCACTCCTCCCGCTCGTAGTGGGCCGTCCGCTTCTCGGAATACTCACCGACTTTGCCGGGTTTTGGCGCGGGCTCACGAACGAGAGTCAGTTGCGTTGGCTGGGACCCGAAAAGGGGGTGACGCACCTCGCTCTGTCCGCCATTATCAACTCTCTCTGGGACGTATGGGGAAAGATAGAGCAGAAACCCGTGTGGAAACTACTTGCCGACATGACACCGGAAGAAACTGTGTCCCTCATCGATTTCCGGTATATCTCGGACGCCGTTTCGAAAGAGGAGGCACTTGTGATTCTGCGAGAGAAGTTCCCCACCCGAGGAGAGAGGGAGGAGAGGGCGAGGAGGGAGGGGTATCCTCTGTACACCACGTCTGTCGGTTGGCTTGGTTACAGCGACGACAAGATCAGAGAGCTATGTTCCAGGGCTCTTGGTGAGGGGATCACCCAGTTTAAGATGAAGGTGAGTATAATTACAGTGGAACCTCCGAACAAGGGACACTATTGGGGACAACGATTCTGTCCCTTGTAGAGAGTTCGTCCCCATCTCTAAGGTCAAAAATACACCAAGTAAGAAACAAGTGTCCTTTGTAGAGAGGTTGTCCCTATCTCTTGGAGGGTCCCTTTTCAGAGGTTTACTCCACATCAGTAGAACCCCTCTTTAGGGTACCCCTGAAATGAGGACACCTCTCTCTTAAGGACACCTTTTCTTTCCCAAAGAACAGCCAACCATTGATTCCTCAAATATGGCATCATCACACTAATACCGACACTTCCTTCTGTTTAGAGGGGTTCCACTATATTTCCTCAAGGGCATCAATGTACAGTATACTGTTTATAATACATTGGGCTTATGAGTAGGGTTGAGCCCATTATGCTAACTTTTTTACCCATTATTCTATTCCGCAATTGTCGTAAATCTTTCCTATTATTCCTCCTCGCTGCCCCTATTATTCCCTTCGAGTTGGCATGCGCTAAACCCTTGCGTAAAAAGGGGGCGTGTAGAACGAGGAAAATTGCCGAGTCTGCACTTTTGTTCGCGCGGTTTTGCTGTCTCTAGCCTTCCCGTGGAGTGATGCGCTTCATTTTAGCTCTTTTTGCAGTGAAGATATCCAGGGTAAGTTCTCCATCTTTACGCAAAACCGCGGAAGGGCAGAAGCTCCGGCAGAAGATCGCGCAAACGCCTACACATTGCAATTCCGACCTATTATTCCCAGAATTATGCTTTTTCTGGGCAGCCCCTATTATTCCAAAAATTATGGCAGCATATTGGGCGCCAGCCTACTTATGAGTGTGTACGCAATAGTTCGTCAGAGTCTGATTCTACTCATAACAAACAGTTCGTTGATTTTTTGTGTTCGTCTTCACATCAATCAATCAGTGGGCCATTGTTGACTAAAAAAATCTTTCACCGTTTCTTTGATGTTTTGCCAGGTGGGAGTGAATGTTGAAGACGATGCCCGAAGAGCTCAGGTTATCAGGGACCAGATCGGCTGGGAGAGAAGCCTCATGATGGACGCCAACCAGCGATGGGACACAGACGAAGCCCTTGCACACATGACCCGTCTCGCCAAGTTTAAACCGGTTTGGATCGAGGAACCGACCAGTCCGGACGACATTCTTGCCCACGCAAAAATCAGACAGGCTCTGCGGAAATTTGGAATCGGCGTAGCAACTGGAGAACATGCGCACAACCGGGTAATGTTCAAGCAGTTTTTGCAAGCCGAGGCGATGGACTTTTGTCAGATAGACGCATGTCGTCTCGGTGGCGTCAACGAACTCGTTGCCGTGGTAATCATGGCCGCCAAGTTCGGAGTCCCCGTGTGTCCCCATGCCGGTGGTGTCGGGCTGTGCGAATACGTCCAACATTTGGCGTTCTTCGACTTCATCTGTGTTTCTGGAACAAAAGACGGCAGAGTAGTGGAGTTCGTCGACCACTTGCACGAGCACTTTGTCGAGCCCGTCACCGTGAAAGGTGGTTGCTATTGGTTACCCGGTCGCCCCGGTTACTCGGGAGAGATGCTGCCGCAGTCGCTAGATGAACACGAGTATCCTCACGGAGCTGTCTGGAAGACTATACTGGAGTCAAAACCATCTTCATGATTGTCACCTTTTGGCTCAGAAAAAATTAAAATTATTATTAATTCCTTTTTTGTCTCAACCAAAGGTTTTTTTACTTGCCACAATGCATAGCCTATAGCTAAAGTACGTTCGCGCTGAAAATGCATGCAGAAGTAGATAATGAGGAGAGCGGTACTATTCACCCGTAGAAATGTATGGGAAAAGTATGCCGTAGAAATGTATGGGATTATGCATAACGTGCGTAGCGAAAAAAGTACGCAGTGGATTTGAACGGGGTAAGCGCTGAACGAACCGGAGTGTGAAGCGCTACATTTTGATACCAAGCGTGGCCGCATACGGTACTGGAAATCGGAGTTATTCCAGATTTTCAAGGTGCATTCTCAGCGCGAAAGTACTTAAGTCACATTTGAGAAATCGTTTTGTGAAAGCCAGCAGGGTATATATACCTTTTGTAGCTTGCTGCAAAAAGTGTCCTGCCGATGCTGCTAATGTAGTGTGAAATGTTGTAATTGTAGCACTCATAATCATCACAAAGGTGGTATAATAACAGATCAGAAGGGAATTATAAATTAAAAATCTGAAGGAGACATAGGTCCATAATATATATACGTCACTGATTACTATTCATAATTATAACGACTGCAAAAATTCATAGAGGACAGTTATTAGTCACAACCTAAGTAAAGCTTTACATGGGTGTATATAGAAATGAAGAAAAAATAAATATCATTTACAAAGAAACAGGCTAAAAATAGGTTTTTTCTACATTCAAATGTTGCAAAAAAGTGCAAAATCTCAGAAGAATGAAGACGAGACGGAAAGAATATTATATCTAAAGACCAGGAACAACTTCCGTAATGTGTTGTTGCAGAATGTGGTTTTTGACGACGTCGAATACAAACTTTATGTTTTCTGTGTCCGTGGCGCAGGTGAAGTGGGGGTAAATGTCCGCCGACCGCATGTCGTTCATGCTTATGAACATCTTCGCTATAAACTCTCTCGTACTGACGTGGTCACATTTGGGCCCTGATAGAGGGAGGGAGGGAGGGAGAGAGGGAAGGAGAAGGGAGGGAGAGGGAGGGAGGGAGAGAAAGGAGGAGAGAGGGAAGGAAGGAGAGAGGGAGGGAAAGAAGGAGGGAGAGAGGGAGGGAAAGAGGGAAGGAGAGAGGGAAGGAGGGAGAGAGGGGAGGGAGAGAGGGAAGGAAAGAGGGTGGCGGAAGCATAGAAAGAGAGGGAAGTGATATTATGAATGCAGTGACATTGAAAAAAAAACATCTGTATACAGAGCTTGGAAGAAGCACAGTTTATGCAAAATTGATCATTAAAAAGAGAAAACGAACAACAGAGCTTGACACTAAATTCTCAACCTCAAGGCCATTCACTATACGTACTTCATACACAAACTTGTCACGAATCGCGCATAAACAGCGTCCATAAACTCAGTTTGTTGGTGTGTCTCACACTAAAAATCAACATACACAATTCACAAAAGTTTCTGAGAGCTACTACATCTCACCGTCATATTCCTCGAAATAGTCGGCGAGATGCGAGTGCATGACCTTCTCTTCCAGAAGGTCTTTCTTGTTGAGGAAGAGGATGATGGAGGATTTCTTGAACCAGGGGTAGGAGATGATGGTGTTGAACAGATGGAGACTCTCCACCATTCTGTTCACTTTCTGAAGGAGAGAGGGGAGGGAGGGAGGGAGGGAGAGAGGGGAGGGAGGGAGAGAGGGGAGGGAGGGAGAAAGTAATTTTACTGATACCAGAACGAATGCAAAATGTACTTTTGGCGAGCGAACATGAGTGCGAAATTTTCAGCTGATTTACGTAAATTACATTACTGTAATTAGACGACAGTAAGAAAAAGTCAGTCAACCATAGGAAGACTCATTTTGCTCGTCTAGGGGAGACAAAACTTTGAGATTACTGAGAAAGTGACACATTAGATTACGGAGGAATACTGAGCCCAATCCTGGGATTACTGAGATACACACATATATTACAGAAGAATACTAACTTCAATACTAAGATTACTGAGATCATAAATACACAACAGAGGGAATATTAGGTTGAGATACTGACTCAGACAGTGATATGGAATACCTACACAGCACCAAGATTACTGAGATATTATAGAGGAATACTGACCCCCAGCACTGGGATTACTGAGAGAATACAGACAAATACACACTGGGATTACTGAGAGATTACAGAGTAATACTGACCCCCAGCACAGGGATTACTGAGAGAATACACACTGGGATTACTGACAGATTACAGAGGAATACTGACCGAGTCGGCCTCCACAAGGAACTGGTCGTACTCGCTGATGGCCACTAGGAACATGACACTGGTCACATGATCAAAACAGTGGATCCATTTTCTTCTCTCTGACCTTTGCCCTCCAACGTCAACCATCCTAACACGAATACGTTTGATAAAATGTGCTGCGCATGCAGTGGAACTCCTCTCGAAGGTCACACCGAAACGAGGACACCTCACTTATACTTCCCCAAGAGCAGTTTTTTGCAGAGCTTTACTCTGTATATTGGGAAGTGTATAATTAATATACACATCCCAGTATACAGAATAAACCTCTGAAAAGCACCTCTGAATAAAGGAAACCATTGAGATAGAAGACACTTGGCTCTGCCCTCCAACTACGGGTACACCTCTAAATAAAGCACAGTTTGAAATTTCCCAAAGGGGTGTCCCGTGTTGTTGTACTGTAATGGGCGTGGGTGCAACTGGCGCACCTGCGAAATGCACGCGAAAGTGCTATCGTACACCTATTCCTGTATAGTTGCATGGGCCGTATAGAAAGCTATGGACCTCTTGCAGCTAGGCGAACTATGATGTTGTGTGTACTGAAAGACTACTTTTGTGTTGATAATGAATCTCTGATTTGTGTGCATAGAAATCTCACTTGAAGATGATCTTGTTGATGGTGAATGGATATTCATTGATGCCAGTAGTCCGGGACTGCCGACTCTGTGACTGCGGGGTAAGCAGGTGGTGGGTAGATAGTCATTGGAGGATATTCGAGGGAGGTCGTCTAGATAGCTGGGAGGGGTGGGAGGAGGGAGGGGGAGGTGGCGGCGGACGAGAGGGCTAGGGTAGAGAGGAGGTGGAAGTACAGGTGACGGTGGATGAGAGGGCTGGGAGAGAGGGAGGGAGGAAAGAAATGAGGGAGGAAAGAAGGAAGGGGGAGAGAGGGAGGAGAGGGGGAGGGAGGGGAAGAAATGATGGAGGAAAGAAGGAAGGGGGAGAGAGAGGGAGAGAGGGAGGGAGGGGAAGAAATGATGGAGGAAAGAAGGAAGGGGGAGATGAAGGCAGAAAAAAGGGTGGAAGAAACGATGGAGTAAAGGAGGAGGGGGTGGAGGGAGAGAGGAAGGGCAGGAGGGAGGTAGGGAGGGAGGGAGAGAGGATGGTAATAATAACAGAGCACACACCATGAAAGTGTGTATATACATAATACGCCATCCCATAACACCCGCATCGCCACAACGAAAACACTGCTAGGAATCAGGGAAAGGAAGTTGATATATAGACAAGCAAGACTGCGGAACTACTTCCCTCACACACACACACACACACACACACACACACACTACTAACTACGAGTGAAACCTTTGCATAAGGGACACCTTGGGGACATACAGAAAGCGTTGTTTGTTCAGAGGTGTCTCTATTTGTAAGCCACACTGAGCCCGTCACATGTAAATAAATAAAGATAGAAAATTCCCGCCATTGAAACGACTATAAGTATAGGCTCGCTTCACTTGCCAATAAGTATAGTGCAGAACCAAGTGTCTTTTGTAGAGAGGTATCTCGTATTGAGAAGGCCGGTTTTACTGCCTATGTATTGTGCTGCTCTAATAAAAAACCGGGCTATTTCACCATGTGTGCCATGGAGTTGTGTTCTTGCCAGTAAACTCGCTGAATTCAGCCTCTGGCTCATGCAGGGCTACGAGTGTTGATAGATACACACCGGGGGATGATCCACAAGGTAACAACAGGTACAGCTACCAAGTTGCATGCATGTTGTTGCTGTACATTGACAAGGCTTTTCTATTGCTGCTGCATGTTGCCTAGGCTTGCATCAACTTTCTCACAAATAGTAAAGTGTCTCCCTTATCAAGCCCCTGCATGCTTGTGTACCACGACACGAAGGTACATATACACAGTTGTAGCTCGTGCATAATCGTTGGCACGGACACCGTTTCTATGGTCCAGCAACATTGTGTGTCAACAACGCAAGGGCAAAGCAAGCAAAGTTAACTACAACATGTACATACACCCAGGACAGCTCTGGAAAAAAGAAGAGCATCCCGAGGTGGGATTCGAACCCACGACATTGCAGTATGTACCACTGTGTACCAAGCACAGACTGTACATGAGGGAGGTTACTAAATATATATAACTCACTAGAAGCTACCAGTCGACTACTATCAAAATATGCAGCACCGTAACAAGTGCAGGAATGCCTGGTGTGTGTATATAAAACCCTGGGGAGTTGGTTGGTGGGGGGGAATAACACGGGCAGTTCTACGGGTGTCGATGGTGGAATATTGCATGCCAGCTGTGAGGGATAACTGCCAGCGTAAACTACGTCTGGAGGAGAGACGCAACCGCGAAATCACTCTCATGGTGGCGACGTACGTATCAACTGCGACCATCAGACAATCTCGTGTTTATAAAATTTTTGGCTAAGCATGAATGTTAAATTAATAATAGTACATAGGGAAGTACTAGGGAAGTACATGAAGGTCTTAGACCATGTACACATACATAGATGGAGGTGTAATGCCTCAATTAGAGGGCGTGTGCAAGATTAAGAATTGCTGTTTAAATCGACGAAATAGTGTAATCGTTAAATTGAACGTTGTTATTAAAACCTGCTTTGCGGAACTGCCAAGTGTGTGTCGTTAATTTCAGCATCTGTGAATGCCCATTACAATATGTACATTCTATCATAATGGTGGACTAATATCGAAATGCAAGTCAATTAAACAATAATTATATAATACAATTTGTGTGTTTTTCTGTCAGATTACACACACGTGGCAGCAGCCCAGACTTTGGAATGTTAGTCAACAAACAATTACAAGTCACTAAATATCTTGGTTTTTAATTCTCAGCATTGTTTGTAATTCATCAAAACGCAACCTATGTACCACTATAATGAAAAAGGTAATGCTGTGATTTATATATAGTTACATACACACAGTATACAAGCGCATAAGTGCTGGCACATACAGTATGTATTACGTATTATGTACGTACGTACCCCATAAAGCAGTGAGTATACGAGGTGTATTATGCAGGTGTACGTTAACCCTTAGCAAGCCACGGACATATGTGTCCAGAGCCTCCGTAAACCCTTAAGAATTTATATGGGGCTATAATACTAGGTGTTAATACAATTTATGCCTATTTAAGGAGATACCCATGGCGTCCAAAGGGCTAAAGAGAAAACAGCTTGCAAGCAACACAGGCGACGTTCTGCCCACAGGTACAGTCAGTGGTGGTCAATTTGGCCACCACTGACTGGCAACCACCATCGGTTTGGTCAGTTTATCTGGTACTAGTACTGCATGGCCCTAGTTAATGCCCACTCTACACCCACACTAGGCAGCTGAGCTACAGTATAGCGGACAGCTTTTAAAGAGAATCCTTTCCTGTTTTTCGTGGTTTCAGGGGCTAATTGAGTGCAAACGTCCATTTTTGTGGCGGTTGAAAATTATTTCCAGCATATTTAACTGCTATAAGTCTCTCGAGGAGTCCTTGTGGACTACACAGTTCTAGAGGGTTCAGTAGCATAGTATATATGTAGGGGCAGTTGTATTACCGCATTAGGCAGGGGTGTCCTCGTTCTAGGGGGTGGAAAAGTGGAAAGATACGATCGTCATGAGCCAGCCATATATGTCCAGTGTTCATGACAAGCGCAGTCCACAGTCTCTTGTAAAGCCTTATATCAATCAACCCGGAGTGTGTAAACAGCACTAACATGTATAATTTATAGCATCTGTGACACACATGTGTGCATATACGCATTTATACAATATGCATATAGTACGTAGATGCTGTATATAGTTCAAAGGTTGAAGGGAGAATACTGTAGTACAAAGGTCGAAGGGAGAATGTATGTAGGAAATGAGGCAGGAGAAGATCCAAGGAGAGAGAAGAAGTGCCACAATAGGAACACACTCTCCACCATGCCCTAGTCACAGGATGTTGCCAATGCTTTCAATGTCCACAGAAGAAGAAGAAGTGGTACTGTATGTTAAACACAACTGTACTAAGTTCCTTCCTTACGGAGTTGCCCTGGTAGCTCAGTTGGTAGAGCACTCGCCTAGACTACAGAGTGTCGTGGGTTCGAATCCCACTTAGGACAGCTCTTCTTCTTTTCTTTGAGCTGTCCTGGGTGTAGTTGACTTGTTTGCCTTGCCTTGCCTTTCTACCTCGTCACCAAGTTGTTGAGACATGCATCCATTACAACCCAGGTAGAGACTTGGCATTACGAGTAGATACATACACATAGACATGTAACAATATACATGTACAGTGCTGACCGTACACCCGCCTATTAAGGTACAGTGCAATCATTGTTGGCACTTTCTTCCCATGGCTATATAAATGATACAGCACATATACCGTACCTCAACCAAGTACAATACCGTGTGGATTATGGATTGATACACTTCACTAAAACAGGTTTTTTTTTCGTCGGGGAAAATTCTTTTCGTTCCTTCAATTCCAACAACGTCCGTAAGAAAATACTGTACTATGTGCACGTAAAACCAGAATCAGGATGTGAAAATCAGAAAATGAAATAAACCCGCTATAGTATATATGGTAGTTGATGTGGCTACTATCATGAGAACACACTCACTATTAATCAGTACTTAGAGGGATTATGAGGAAGACGAGCTTTTGTCTGGGGGTTCACAACTCTGTGCCTATAGTGCACAACTGGACTTCCAGTCACGATGATGACAGAGTTCTACTCCCCGGACAAAGGTTTGTTCTTTCTCTGTCCCTCCCGACCTTCGTATTCCTTCTGTACCCAATCTATATGCCAGTATAATTGCGCTTTGGATCCTCTGTTGAGTGTAACTATATATACACTGAATACCACGTTCTGCTTATCGTGTTCAGAAAATATTCTCTCGACAAAGTAATACTCACTATTTGGTTGAGTCTGAAAGTTGGTATTCGTTTCTTCGCAGGTAGCATTCCTGTACTCCAGGGTCCTGCCAGAGCTTCCTGATAGCTTCGTACGTCTCTCCTCCTAGGTTTAGGACTGAGGGAGGGAGGGAGGAGGGAGGAGGGAGGGAGGGAGGAGGGGGAGGGAGGAGGGAGGTGAGGTAAGAGAAAAAGGGAGAGGGGAAAGATGTGGATAAGACAGAGCAAAATGAGAGAGAGAATGAATCAAAAAATACAGATTTGCTATCCACTATACGCCACCAGGCAATACAGTATAACAGGGACCTTTAATTTATAACTTCCGTGATTTTGTTGTCGCGAAAAACTCTAGCTCACAAACGTGCCACAGAGAAAACTGGCGCCAGAAATTCAAAAACGGTTTCTCCGTCTCAAAAGCTTCCAACCACGGAGTACTTTCAACCACCCAATCATTCTCATGGCAACCCTGGTATGTGGGCTATAATGACCGCCGATACGACCATTCACTCTTGGCTTTTCCGTAGCTATGACATTCTTTCCCATCGCACACAACATTGCCACTAGACCAACTCGCTTCAAATTTTCTCCCGCAAAAATACCTCCAGATTTAAAAGCCACGATTCAATGCCAAGTAAGAATTGTTGTTGATAATATTTTGAGTACTCAGATTGCCTCTCCTGCTGTGCGTTAGTCCCAAAGTACAAGTTTAACATCTCTCTCTCTCTCTCTCTCTCATTCACACACACACACGCATCTACCTTCCAAGAGTATGAAACTGAGATGTTATCCCTCAAAAGCAGTGTTCCCCGAAGCACAAAATCGGTTGGTTCGACTAAGTCTGAGTCACGAAATCCGCTGGTTCAGCATTTTTCTATTGTTCTTAACTCGTAACCCACGTTCACAACCTGTTCTTCTTATGGCATACCAACCAACAACAAATTTCGTGACTCAAAACATAGTCTTAACTCTTAGCAAGCCACAGGCATATATATAATATAATTATATATGCCCAGAGCCTCCATAAATCCATAAGAATTTATATTATGGCTAAAATGCTAGGCGTTAATTTTGTTATACATTAATTTCTGCATATTTAAGGAGATACCCATATGGCGTCTCAAAAGGGTTAAATGAAGTAATTAGGACAAAATCTAACAGTCACAGCTGTGCTGAAATGGAGGCTCCCATTATTATATAACCTACACATATACTGTTAAATACGCTTTCTCATGCATAAAATGCACTATAAAAATGTCCCTGGCTTCAAATTACAAGTATGTAACCTATACATAAGGAGTTGTTAGAGTGGTATTTATAATCCACACCTGAATTGTATTAACACACTACATATAACGGCAGTTTCCCTGAGTTCAAATTACATGTATCGCATTACGTGAGCTCAATTACTTGGAACACTAGCAACGCCTCACAAGGGCATACTACATATGTCACCTCTTGGATCCAGTAGTATTTCTGGTATGTAAGACGGAGGCAATTGCATCTAGACCGCGACCTTTGCGCGATTACAGTGGAACCCCTCTAATCCGGACACCAATAAAGAAGTGTCCATACTATATACAAACAGTGGGGTTGCCTTAAAACAATCCATCGGCTACAAGCAAGAGTTCAGATCAAGAGACAAACAGCACATCCTTCGGAAATACGTACTAGGAAGAGGAAGGGGTGAACTGGGGGGGGGGCCAATGTAAGAGGGAAGATTGCCGTGGGTTTGAGTCTTAGGGCAGCTCTTGGTAAAGCCTAGTGTTGTCCTGGGTGTAGTTGATATGCACTCCCCACGATTTGGGACAGCTCTTGGTAAAGCCTAGTGTTGTCCTGGGTATAGTTGATATGCACACCCCACGATTTGTGACAACAAGAAGAAGGTTGCAACACCCACGATAACCAACTCTTTTGTCAAGTTTGTGAAATTCTAACCCACCACACTCTGCAGTCTAGGTTAGCTAGCTTATCTACACAGCCCCTTGGTCCTACATTACATGTGTGTCTCCATAGAGGTACATATTGGCATTTCTGTACATCCACATACATATGTAAGTCCATTCAAGTACATATTTTTACCAGATTCTGGTGTAAGAGCTCTCAACAGTTGAACGTGTCTCTCTGCGTCTGGGTCAATGTACGCTATCTTGAGCTCAGTCATCGCTTGGACCAGGGAGTGCATGGACATGAGAATGTTCCGGAAGACGAGGTTCTTGTACTCGAGGCAGTCCTGCTTGGAGTAGCCTTTCCCGTGGATGATTCTCATCTGTTTGATGAATGTGCTCTTTCCCGATTCACCTGTGCCTGAGGGGAGAGAGAGAGAGGGAGAGAAGGAGGGAGGGGGAGGGAGGGGGAGGGAGAGAGAGAGAGGGAGGGAGAGAGAGAGAGAGAGAGAGAGGGAGGGAGGGAGAGGGAGAGGGAGAGGGGGGAGGGAGAGTGTGTATTACAACTGTCATCCTCGTGCCATCGTGACAATAAATCAAATTCGGTCAAATCATTCTATATACACTCTATGTTAGCACGGAGTTATTGGGAGTCTCATATGGCGGTTAGCGCTAATGGCACATTTGGCACTATAAAGCAACACAGTGACTATTCAGAATTCGGTCAAAACCATGGCAAACAACCAACTACTACAAGCCCCAACGGCCAGAACAGCAATTAAGCACAGATTTTAGGCTCGCTTCTGTCTACCATTTTTGTACATGGTACGTAGCCGTGCATTTGGGCATGTGTTTGCGACGAAAAAAAGTCGCATTGTGATCTCGTTGCTATGGTAGAGGCATCCGAAATAATATAACACGACACAGTACATAGCTCTCATAACTAACTGACAGAAAAGGGAGAAATTGCGTATGTTGTTTGAGGTATCTATATAATATTATGGTGGAGGTATACCACACACCGGCAAAACTGCTAGAATCTTTACTATACTAGCTATACACCGTAGCACCTTGTACAATCTGCAGCTCACCCTCCTAATAAACAAGGTCCCTACAAGGGTTATAAATCTCCCTGCCTTTGTTGTATTGCCACATAATTCAGACGGCTATATAGCTAACACGCAAAGTCTATCGTGGTCGGCATCTGTACGCAGTAAACACAGGTACCGCACACACGCACAGCATTTTTCCTAGAGTCATACGTAAAGGCTGGAAAACAGAATGGCTTTGCATGCCCTATTACCCAACGCATAATAGCCCCTTTACGGGTCTAAAAACTACGCCCTGCACAGAGAGACGGGACAACGCCACGAGAGAACACACGCACCAAGCAGAAGCAGCTTTATCTCTCTCTTGGACTCCTTGTGGTCTCGCTGCAGTTCTCGGTTGATACGGGTGTTTAACCGCTTCTGGAGGCGCGCCTCTTCGGTCAGCAGGCACGTCATGGCGACAGTTTCCACGCTGTCGCTCTCTGGCGGGGTCTTTGGGCTGAAGGGACGTGGGTAAGAGTGGAAGGTGTCGACGCAAAGATCGAGAAGGAAAAGGTGATCAGTGATCACGCCCCATCCTTTCCCTAAATATAGCACATTCCCTGCACGTGACCGTGGGCGTTATCGGTTCTAAAAATAGCACACAATTAGCATTCTTATACCCCTCCCTTTACGCCCTTGCGTTCCCCTACTCTGTCGACACTGACCACACATCACCTTCCCTTTCGTGCGTCTAGGAGCAAGTAGTGTACGTCTTCGAGGCACGAGTTGTAGACCGAAGGGGAGAGGAGCACCGTCTGGCGCATGCGGAAGCGACAATGTGTACGTGTCTACTGGACGAAGAGGGGAAGGCCAGTCTACGGATCAGCCAGGCCATAGACCGGGAGCTGAGCCAGTTCAAGAAGGAGAACGCCCGGGAGTTCAAGCTCCTGCTACTAGGTTTGTTCCCCGTGGCTCAGCGCGACAAGCGGTGAAACACGCGTGTAGTAACTCTACGTGCTAGTTAGTGTACTCGTACATTATTCTGGCAGCTAAACTACAGTAGCTAGCTTGGGACTCAGGGCGCGTGTGTGTGTGTGCAGCTGTGTGTGTGTTGTGTATACAGTTGAAAAAGACCAACTTTTGTTGGGTTCTAAATCTGTCCAACGACTGCTCAGAGTGTGAAAGGCACACTGTGTGGTAGACGTAGTGTACAATCCCCCTGGAAACGATGCCATTTCGAATCTCTTACCCGGCAATTATGCATGTACGTCTAACGTCCGATTTGATGTGTTGTACACAAACGTCTTACTTGGAGTTGTTTTGTTTTTGCTCAATTGTGTGCCTCTTCCTACATAATTGTACTATACATAATGTGAGGCAATTGCATGCACCTTGCCCCCTATACCACACACACCTGTTTATCGATCTTGGCCTCGAGTAGCAGCACAGCACATTACCCGGCCATAGGGAAATAGCGTGCGGAACTGTCTACACCTCATTGCTGTTTGTGCGAATACTGTAATCCCCTATCATAGCCCCTTGCATCTACTGAGTGCGTATTGTATGATTGTACACTATGCCCATCGCTCTACGCAGTATATACTAGCGTAACTATTGCACTAGAGGAAACTAAGGGACTTGTTGTTGCACTGCCGTCATAACAACAGCGTCCCTCGTTGATATACAGATACTGGCGCAGTGACTCCATAATCAATTGTTTGCCCCTAAAGTAACCACCAGTATATGCATACGCCAGCTGGCTTTTGTTGACAGACTACATAATATGTAATTGGCCACGAATTCATACATATTGCAACTTTCTATAGATACTGTATATCTGTGTCTTCTGTGCCATGTGCGATGTGTCTGGATCCAAGAGGTGTGATCCGTAACAATAAACTTTCACTGGAGAGATAATTTTCACGATTCAATTGCGATTTGTTAGCAAACTGCCTGTTTCCCTGAGTGTACTCCCCACACACAGTTTGTGTAGAAAACGTCCGCAGATTGGACCCAAAAGAGAGAATTTTGCGAAATTTTTACCCTTTGTAGGTTTACTGTATTGTACTCTCTGCAGAATGTATGTAAATGCCAAGTGTCCCGATTAGTGGCGTGTGTATCTGGGCATGTTATACATAGAAGGCACCACTGTATGTACTACAGTGCCTTTGACTATATGTGTGATGTATCATACGTGTGTCAACTGGGTATAGCGAGGTAGAAAGGCAAAGGCACAACAAACAAGTCAACTACACCCAGGACAGCTCTTTTTTCCAAGGAAAAAAGAAGAGCTGCCCTTGAGATTCGAACCCACGAAACTGCAGCCTATATGTACGCATTCCATGTTACCTAGTCTCCAAATGTACACGTTACCAGTTTCAGAGCCTAACAAAATGTCCGTGACCAATTACATACATAGCTCAAAATATGGCGTGACTAACAAGACCTCTAGCTAACCATACCACTATAATAATGTATATAGATGTTTTGTAGTGCCTTGCATGCTGCACCTGAACTAGAAGGAATGCATATGGCATTAGTAGCGGGTGCGAATCTTCCCCTCCAAGGACACCCCTGAAACGAGGACACATCTTTAATAAGGACACCTTATTCTTTCCCCAATTTAACCCTGGAGTGAAACCTCTCTAATATATTATCCGGGATTTACAGGTGAAATCTTATAGTGGGGGGCCTCCGTCACAAAGGTGTACTTACACTGTCTTTGCCGCAAGTGTAAAGGGATGCGGCACTTTACACAGGCTTCCATGCTGGTTATTGTGGCATGACATACGGTACGAAGAAATGTGATGTATGCCATACAAATTTGGAACTTCGTTTTACATCATCTAACTATTCTGTGGATGTGTGTACATTGTACTAACATGTACAGCCATATACTATAGGTCAATGAATAGGCAAAGAGAGAAGTATATAGTGTCCATTACATAGTTATACAATGTACTGATTTCCATATTGGAAAAGATGCTAAGGGGTAATTATTTGGTAATTGAGGGTGTGTCTGTCGGCAATAAGCCACCGGAGGTACAGCTCATTGCCTTGAAATGCCGCACGATATTTGGTTACATTGGTGCTGGCCAGCTGAGAGTGTTGTGTTCTTGTTTATAGCCATTTTCCCTCTCTCTCAAGCCTTTCCATTAGAATTTCGGGTAATGTGTATAGGTTTACACACTTGCCAAATTGTGCTGGTAATCCCTTTTGTCTGTCTCTCTCTCTCTCTTACCTCACTCCCGTGTTTCTCGTCCACTCTCCTTTGCTCTCTACAGGGTCTCCTGCCAATCGTTTCGTTTTCTCCGTCGAACTTTCCCCGACCATCATCCTACTCCCTCCCTCCCTTTCTCCCTCCTTTCCCCCTCTCTACCTTTCTCCTTCCCCAATCTTTCCTTTTCTCCTTCTACCTTTCTCCCTCCCCTCCCTCCCTCCCTCCCTCTCCCTCCCTCTCTACGTGTCTCTAGGAACGGGAGAGGCTGGGAAGAGCACGTTCATCAAACAGATGAGGATCATCCACGGACAGGGCTACAGCGACAAGGACAGAGCCGAATTCAAAACACTAGTCTATCGGAACACCGTCAAAGGCATCCAGATCATGATCGAGGCAATGGAGACACTAACGATCCCGTACACTGACCCGTCTAACACGGTTGGCTATTTAGTTGTTTATGGTACGTATGTGTCCCTATTCACCACTGTACTGTGGCTCTAAGTATATACACCACTGAAATGAGGACACCTCTCTAACAAAGACCCAAGAACAGTTTCTTGCGTGCAATTGTTAAATTTAACAGGAACTTGTGCATGTGCCCAGTACAAGCAATCTGTGAAAATTGCCTTGTGCTAGCGGTGCATGTTGCTGAAAAAAATTTGCTAAGAAGAAGAAAAATGAAGCAATTTGATGTGTAAAAATAAACTTCAGAACGCATGAAGTACATAAATACAAAAGACTTGCAAGAAAGGACCTTGTTAAGACTTTGTGCCTTTGCCACGTCCCATACATGCCATATGTAAATGTATCGATCACTGAACTGTACTGAAATTTGTCTGCACGTGTGTGCGTCGTAAACTGCCATATGGAGCAGAGCCCGTGCTATTTGTCTACATGTTTAGAGTATAAATGTCCACAATAGAGCGACACCATTTGTACCCAACTTGCATAACACGCCCAACATTCTTCCGTAGAACGCGTGTTACCCCAGTAACACTGTCTGGTATGCATTGAGTGCTCGTGGGGATGGCCTCACTGATCAGTGAGGTGTCCTGATCAGTTAGATGTCCTGATTAGTGAGGTGTCCTGATCAGTGAGGTGTCCTGATCAGTGAGATGTCCTGATCAATGCGGTGTCCTGATCAGTGAGGTGTCCTGATCAGTGAGATGTCATGTACAATGAACTGCACTTCACTCTCTCTGACACCATGCAGAAAAATGTACACGTGAATGCAGTTGAAGGACACCCCCCCAAACGAGGTCACCTTTTACATTCCCTTTCTTGGAACCCCTGAAATATGTCACTCTAGCGTGGACAATATATTCCGTTCCATAATTATTAGAGTGGTTCCAAGTAGGATAGTGTTATAGGTTCTAAGTCAGGGCGAGGAAGAAGAAAGTAAAAAGACAGTCTACCTTTACTTTTAACACACCCCCTTTCCCACTCACTCTATTACACATGAACGCCACGAAATTTTATTCGGAACTACGTAGGTATCCTTTATTTGGAGTGACGTCAATTGTAAGAGCTTCCACTGGATGTGTGTATACACGTACACCTAAAGCTAGAACTAAAGATGTTAGGCTGTGTAATTGTGAGAGACTACATGCCCCTAGTTAGCAGGGTCATAAAAGGTTAACTATATTATAATGGTGTTTGTCGTATTCAGTGGTATGTGAGTGGGAGTCTACAATGTGTATATACAGACGGTATTATGATAATTCCCTGAACCTGGGAGCATACACACGGAATGAACGTGCAATACAATCACAGGGTTCTCCCTTGCAAATACTTTTGTCAGTGTGTAAGCTGTATACACCACAGGCATAACCGCCCACACTGAAGCAATCAGCTTATAAATCAGCCGCAGTTAGTCAAAATCTTTGGGAAAAAAACCCTTTCAATTGCCACATTCCTGTACACTACAAGCACTTTTTAGCTCACAAGAGCCAGTACTGTACATATGGAGCTACATACTGTACATACACAAGAGATAAGCTGTCCCAGATTACACGCATGCAGCACGTAAATATAATTATTATGCAGCCAATACCCACGGTGCCTGCACTCATGCACATGTAAATTGCATACACATGCCACCACCATGGAACAGAACTCAGCGAGGCATTTTATTAACCCCCAAGAGCGGGTCTTGTATGTAATTACAAACGACACTTCTCTTCAAATAAACACTTCCGTTCCATGGGTGTCCGGATTAGAGGGGTTCCACTGTATAATGAAAATCTCAAATATATGGGCATAATGCAGGATGACCCGTGTCATCCCTATAATAATATACTAATTATACACTACTATAAGCAAACAATGTGTCGGCAAGCATGTATGCGTATACGTACTGCTCTAGTCTATAATGGTGTGTGTTTGGCTGTGTGTTTATTAGAACACATGCTTGCGGTCACCAACACAGTGCCCCCCTACAACCCACGGTATACAACTCTTTACAGAGGTATTATATGTATGTACCATAATCCACTGGTATAACGGCGACGTACTGTGCAATATGGGGGTAGGATCCTTCGTCAATGAGTGATTATGCTTTCATGTTTATTGAACCTCCTTTCCCCCCACACTGGAGCTCGAGGGCGGATTGTGTAGTTGTGTATGTACGTGTAATAGTTACGTAAATAATTGTGTACTGTTTGGGCAAAGAAAGGTGTCCTGATCGATGAGGTGTATTAATTAGTACGGTGTCGTGATAAGTGAGATATCGTGATCAGTGAGATGTCCTGATTAGTGAGGTGTCCTGGATCAGTGAGGTGTCCTGATTAGTGAGGTGTCCTGGATCAGTGAGGTGTCCTGGATCAGTGAGATGTCCTGATCAGTGAGGTGTCCTGATCAGTGAGGTGTCCTGATCAGTGAGGTGTCCTGATGAGTGAAGTGTCCTGATCAGTGAGGTGTCCTGATCAGTGAGATGTCTTGATCAGTGAGGTGTCCTGATCAGTGAGGTGTCCTGATCGGTAAGCGTAACCCTGAAGTCCAGATTAATGAGGTTCACTTTAGGTTTTCTGTCCATGCACATGTGGTTTTGCCAGCCATTGTACATGCATGGGAAACCTACACCATATACTTCAACCGGCCATTTGTTTCCTTGCAACTTCGCTACCCAGAATGGTGTATGCATTATTTGTAGTGTTACATGTTGCGCACGTATATGTCGTGTCAGAGAGTGAGTTGTCGTTTACTGCTAAGTGTTTTTGGCGACAGGCACAACAATGTGACCTCAAAACCCCTTACTCAATGAGCTATCTAAACGGCATTAACATTGACTCTATCGAGTTAACTGGGATAGATGCAGATTGTAATGCACCCACACTGCGATGCAAGGTATCACTCCCCCTTTCGTTTATCAATAAACTAACAGCGTTAGAGTCACATTGTGTTCCTTCTCCAATTCAGACACCATATAGGATTGAAAAAAAGTGACGTTGTTGGAGAGGTGTCCTTATTCAGAGGTTGAATTGTATGTACAGAACAGTTCTTGGGGAAGAAGAGAGGTGTCCTTATTTCATGGGTGTCCTTAGAGAGGGGTCCTCATTTCAGAGGTGTGCTTAGAGAGGGGTCCTCATTTCACAGGTGTGCTTAGAGAGGGGTCCTCATTTCATGGGTGTCCTTAGAGAGGGGTCCTCATTTCCGGGGTGTCCTTAGAGAGGTGTCCCACTGTATGTACAACACATAATATAAGAGATCACTGGGTTTCTGGAATCTGCTAATGAAGTGTTTTCAAATGAGCTATTTTCATATCCCTTGCGGTGCAAGGTTATCACTACCCCTTACGTTTATGAGGAGCCGTGGAACTGGGCTGATTCGCCATTACATTGCACTCCCTTTAGTGTCTATGCGAAATACATAAAATAGGACCCCTCTCTAAGGACACCCCTGAAATGAGGACCCCTCTCTAAGGACACCCTTGAAATGAGGACACCTCTCTAAGGACACCTCTGAAATGAGGATACCTCTCTAAGGAAACCCCTGAAATGAGGACACCTCTCTAAGGACACCCTTGAAATGAGGGCCCCTCTCTAAGGACACCCTTGAAATGAGGACACCTCTCTAATACAGACACATTTTCTTTCTCGAAGAACAGTTCCGCGGCTGGCACCATAAAGCTGGCCGCCACCAGCACGCCGGCAAGGACGCGCGACAGCCGTGCCGACCGCGAGCAGGATCTCCCGTGGGGAGCTCTCCCGTCTCCTTCCAGCAGGGGCACGGCCAGTTGGGTTTACGCGACTACTTACATACATTCCTACGTACATGTTGCGGTGTGTTTTTCCTGCCATCCGTATTCATAGCCGACCCAAATGATGATACACAAGACGACAAACAACCTGGCAAACATATGGCGCAGTGTACGAGCATTTTCAATACTCTAACAGACTCTTACACCGTCAGACATTGTATCGAGCGATTTGTTTCATTGTGCTGCATCAGCAATCTCGGTCTTTATGGAAAGCCGTTAAAGGCCCTCTGACATGGGCCGGCCGCAAAACATAAGCATATAAGCACATGTTATACATACAACTTGTGGCCACGGAAATGCAGCTAGTTTTAAGAGATTTTGACCAATCAGAGCTACGTGCACTCACGACTTGAATGTGATTACATAATGATCACCAGCTGGCTGATTCGGCAAAACACCCTCAATTGCCACAGCCCCTTTTCTGCCTTTTCTTCTCTTGGTCGTTGGAAAGAGGGGAATTTGGGCTAGAGATTGCTACTGAAAACGGAACTTTATTGCATTCTTGCACAGGGTTAGCCCTATTGTTTAGTGTGTGTTGATAAACCCTTTATGCTATTGCACCAACACTTCCTCTGCCTTGGACAAGGCAGAGTGGTTGCATGATATTCAAAATGGGGATTGCTCCTTGAAGGGCTTTCTGTCTATAGTAGGGGACAGCATTAATGAGAGGGAGATTAGAAGGTTTGAAGAGGGGCTAAATAGCAAAGTAAAGCTGTTATTGTATAGAGTTCAAAAAGTACTTGCATGGGAAAAGTGATGCTGGGTCTAGATTAATGTTTAAGTTCAGGTCAGGCACACATGGGCTAAATGAGGAACTCGGTAGGCATAGGGGGAGGGAGGGGATGAAGGAGTGCCTGTTGTGTGATGATGAGTGTGAAAGTGTGAGTCATGTGTTGTGGGAGTGTCCAACATATAGTAGTCTTAGGAGCAATTTCTTAGTTCCCCTGCAGGAGAAGCTTGGGGATGATGGGTTTGAGCATTTCCAGTCGCTTGATAGTTTCAGGAAAGCATCCTTTATATTGGGTAGTGAGCTGTGGGAGGATAAATTTGGTTCTTTGCTTCGCCTTGTTAAAGGTTTTATTTCGGATGTTTGGGAGCTAAGAAAGGTTAGGTTATATGGCGATAATCCCAGCGTACAACAGACCCAGTCTCAGATTGCGTCTGGGGAGCTGCAGGGTGTCACTGGTGGAAGGGGTGAGTTGAGGTGTCTGGGAGGTGAGACAGACACCGCATGTTCATATGGTGTATGTTCGTTTGTTAACGGTTCCGCCCATTGCTCTGGGTGCGTGGTCTATGGCTCTAGTGCTATGGCAGCCACCTGAGTATTATTATTATGCTATTGCACCAACTGTTAATCAGGGCAGTCCCTAAGATTAGGCCACCTCTCCCTCCCCCACCACCACCTCCTAAATATTCTAAATACCTCTCTCTGATGTGGTGAATGTAGCACCATTTACAGAACTGAGTTTCACTGGAATTTGTCTTATAGATCACCTGTAGGTAGACTCTTAACGTGATACTTTCACTTTGAGTTATTAACATTTACATCTCTGAGTCATTGGTAAAATATTTTACATGTGCAATGAACCTTGCGAGGCCACCAACTCATCTGCCGCTATCCCACACATCTACTCCCATTTCCTTAGATCAATTCTGAGCCTGTTGAAACGCTGGGATGTTTGCCATATTATGTAGTCTTTCTTATCTCCGTAACCTCGACTAAAACTGCATAAAACCAAGTGGACTTCCACGATAGTGTATCTCCCACAGCTCTCACAATTCTGGGGAATTGATGTGTGTTTGTGAATGGTGTCGTAATATTTTACTACTCTTTTCGTTATGCACATCTACTGCTATTTGCCGTGTATACCAGCTGAGTTGGCCTGGTAGCTCAGTTGGTAGAGCGCTCGCCTAGACTGAGTGTCGTGGGTTCAAATCCCACCCAGGGCAACTCTTCTTCTTTTCTTTGAAAAGTAAGAGCTGTCCTGGGTGTGGTTGACTTGTTTGCCCTGCCTTGCCTTTCTACCTCGTCACCAAGTTGTTGAGACATACATGCAGAGTTCCTAAGTGCAGTGTTGGTGGCCAGGACTTGAACACAGTAGGTGGTGTTGTCTCTCAGAAGTACCACCAGGGGTGTCTGCCGGAGCCGCTACGACCAGTACAGCGCCAGCCGTACCACTTTTGCCTGGAGTCGCCACCAACTTACTTACTTCTTGGCCTAGTGTAGGAACCCAGCTAGATCTTTACGGAGCTAGCTAAAGGCGGCGCGCAGCTTTCACCCTGCCCCTTTGTACACGCGCATGTGTTGTTGCCATAGTTGCGTGGATGGACCTAGCGACGACGGATCTGCCGCGCGGCTGTACAAAATAGCATACAAACGGAATCATCATCTTCTTGTCAAGACTTGGAGCAGCAGAGACTATAGGTCGCAGAGACCCGTACCACTTGCCTGAACCTTCCGACACCCCTGACCCGGCGTGTTGTGTGCGGTGCAATGTTAGTGATTTACTGTACGGTATGTGATGCTGGGAACTGTACAAGGCTTCAGTGTTTGCAGACACTGACTGTCTCCTGGACCATTTATTGCTCCATGTGGCACATGTGCTTGCCATAGCTGGGTTCTGCTTTACTTATTGTCCTCCCTTCACCCCTGGCAAATTTCTAGGAAGTTGTACTGTACATATGTATGGTATGTGTATACCTCTCACTACTATATACTAGTCTCTATCTACACTCCAAAATAAATTTTTTTTAATGAAGGGGAAGACCCTATATAATATATATATATAGGGAAGGCTCAAACATGAAAAAGTAAGAAACAAGGGGTCATTACACAGCTACAAGACACACCAAGCTACATGACGCCATCCCTATACTGTAATATCTGATATAAATAGATATGTAGGGATGGGTGTCATGTAGCTTGGTGTGTCTTAGCAGTGTAATGACCCTTTCTTCTTTCCTTTTTCATGTTTTGAGCCATCCCTATATACATATTCATTTTGAAGAAAAGATTTTTTCCACTTGTTGCCTTTATTGAACAGTTCTCATGGTGTCATGGAGCTTTGTCTACCAAGACTCTAATACTCTTCTTTATCATCTCCCTCTCTCCCTCCCTAACTCCCTCCCTCCCTCCCTTCCTCCCTTCCTCCCTCTCCAGTCCCATATCCCAGTTCTGGAGAGACTGGACCCGGATACAGTGACTGAGATTTCACAAGAAGAGTTTGCAGCCATCCGGAGCCTCTGGGCCGATCCTGGCATGAAGAAATGCTTCGATCAGAGAAATAAGTTCCAGATTTCTGACTCAGTTAGACAGTGAGCTATCCCTCTCTCTCTCTCTTTTTCTTGTACTAGTGTATGTGTCAACAATGACGTAACGAGGTAGAAAGGCAAGGCAAAGGAAACAGGTCAACTACACCCAGGACCTTGTAGCTACAAGGAGCTTGGCTTGGCTGTCTTTCTAACACTATAATGTACTTCCTTCCTTAGCTCCCATTTCAGGCCCGCAACTTCCTGCTTACCATGACAATGCAGTGTGTACCTATTATATATACATATATACCCCGAGCATGCCAGTTCATTGTGTGTAGAATTTCATGGTAAGCAGGTTCGAACTATAACTGAAATGGCCAGCCACAAGGATCAAAGTACGGTACCTATGGCTGGTATGCTATGAACTATAATTATTTCATATTATTATAGTGCGTAGCATTAGTGATGAATGGGTGTACAATGCCGTAGGTGGTGTGTGCAATGATGCGTCGCATTCTTTCGGCTTACTGCCTCCTTTCCACTGCCAACTAACTACCAACATAATGCATGGCCTTAGTCGTACCATAATGTACCTTTGTGTGTGCAATGATGACGTCGCATTCTTTCGGCTTACTGCCTCCTTTCCACTGCCAACTAACTACCAACATATATAATGCATGGCCTGATGCATGGCCTGATGCATGGCCTAATGCATGGCCTGATGCATGGCCTAATGCATGGCCTTAGTCGTACCATAATGTACCTTTGTGTGTGCAATGATGCGTCGCATTCTTTCGGCTTACTGCCTCCTTTCCACTGCCAACTAACTACCAACATAATGCATGGCCTGATGCATGGCATAATGCATGGCCTTAGTCGTACCATAATGTACCTTTGTGTGTGCAATGATGCGTCGCATTCTTTCGGCTTACTGCCTCCTTTCCACTGCCAACTAACTACCAACATAATGCATGGCCTGATGCATGGCATAATGCATGGCCTTAGTCGTACCATAATGTGCCTTTGTGTGTGCAATGATGTGTCGCATTCTTTCGGCTTACTGCCTCCTTTCCACTGCCAACTAACTACCAACATATATAATGCATGGCATACCATAATGTACCTGTACTGGTCGTACCATAATGTACCTTTACTGGTCGTACCATAATGTACCTGTACACAGTGTGTATGCGCTGATATGCACTACGCCTACAAGTTTACTACATTTCCAAGGAATG
>CASHTH010001676.1:0-41063 GCA_030341885.1 Geodia barretti
CCTCGACCGGGTCCGCTTGCTCTGTCTATCTTGAAAGCACATGAAGTCACAACGAATGGCGTATATCGACTCTCGCGTACTATCTACTACTGTAGCTAGCCCGTGTCAGACTCTCTGCGAGCTACTTCGCCGAGGGTTTGCACTTTAGTGCTTTTCTTTGGATCTGTGTGTCTGTCTGTCTGTTACTCTACATCTCACTTCTTGAGTGTTTGTTCGTCTCACAAAGGATATGACCTACTTAACGGGCAATGAAGGTCAGTCGAACGGTTTTCTCTGAAACTGCTCCGATGCAAAGCTAGAGCGCGAAAAAGCCAGTATGCAAATACACAACAGACCGGATGGCTTACCACAGTCTGATCGATCCGCGTGCTCTGCGTACCTCGGAGGCACCAGAAGATGCAACGCATGGCATGTATCGCCTCTCGCATGCTATCTAGTAGTAGTTAGCCCGCGTCAGACTCTGTGCAAGCTGGCAAGAGACCACGAGTAACAGCTAAAACTAAACCCAGTCCATCAATTAGTGGTACGGAGCATGTGTTTACTTCCGCGTGCGCGTCACAATTCGCCGAGGGTTTGCACTTTACTTTTGCTTTTGTTAACCCTCGGTGCGCATGCGCAGCGAGGGTTACAGTACTTGTTCTGTCCGTCTGTCCGTCCGTCCACGTTTTCTGCCACCACGCGCGACAAACCGGTAAAATAGCGACACCAACTGGTTCAGCACTACACCTGCTTCATTTAAAATGCCGATTTTTGTAAAAGTGCCGCGTTCAGAAGTTATGGCATGAAAACCAAGTGAACAAGCCAATATGCAAATTAGCACAGGCTTACCTCGACCGGGTCTGCTTGCTCTGTGTACCTTGGAGAAGTCACAACGAAGGGCGTTTATCGACTCCCGCATGCTATCTACTACTGTAGCTAGCCCCGTGTCAGACTCTTCGCGAGCTACTCCGCGAGTAAACGCATACTACAAATAGCCCAGCCCATCAATTAGCGGTACCGCGCATGCGCAGTTCGCCGAGGGTTTTGCACTTTAGTACTTTTCATTTATAAAACAACAATATTATTATGTTTCATTTTTAAGGCTGTTGTGTATGTTGACAGTTTTATATGTCTAACGCTTCATTCAAACTTCATAGGTTGCTAAACATATGTGAATAATGTACACAGAAGAAAGCTACAGTGCCAGCACTTGCATTAATTTAGTCTCAACACTCAATCTTGGGCACACGTACAGTGTACTAGTGTTGAACTAATCCATGAGTAGTGTGATAACTCCAAGTAATGTCAGGGTACATGACTGTTGTATCTGTTACCCAGGTGAGGATGCATGCACTATTATTATTACCACATTTTGCTACAATTAGCAAGAAAAATCTTAACAGTACTGACTAGTGCTAGGTAGTGTTTATATACTCCACTTCTTTTAAGTTGAATGGTGCTGGAGTAATGAAGTGTCCAGTAGGTGTAACCTAGAGAGACAGAGGGGATTATGTAGTACTTTTCCGCATGCACAAGTTATGCCATGGTTTGTGTGATCTTATCCCTCATGACTCCTAATGTTATCTGTGTGATACATCATGCTTTTCACACCTCTTGGTAAGTTTTTGATGGCTGTATCCTATAGACTGGACACACACCTGCAGAGAAAAGAAAGAGAAGAGTGCATCTCACTAAGAGCTATATATAGGCTTGCGTACATTATGCCCATTATTTTGAGAATTCTTAATGCTACACACAGCGTGCGGCATTATGCCAGCATAATACGTATTTTTCGGGATACCACACGCGCCGAAAGTTCCACGTGTGCACCCACCCTGTAACAAACTAGCTAACTGTCAGGAGAGATGTGATGACGGAAGCAAGTCTAGTGTTGTGGTGGCACTGGTGGCCTTGTTGAGGGCGACAATACTTCGTAATATAACCATGCCTTTCCACGGTGCTGAGGAATTTCCGCAACCACTTATCTCGAGTGTTTGCAGTACACCAAATGTGATGTCCACATCTTTGCGATATAATACTTAAAGCATAGCGCCAAACATGTGGACTTTCTGCTTTTTCAAAGGATGAACGTGCTTGCAGAGCCTGAGAAAAAAGCTGCTTGACTCCAAAGCTCGTAGAACGTTTGACATTTTCAGTCAACGAAGGAAGTTGCGAGCAGCTGAGGTGCGCAAAATGTGTATGTTGCGGTGTGTGTATGAGCTACAGGCAAAGCCGTGTATATAATTTTCTACTCCCTTGAAGTACGCATAGTCTATGCGAGCTATTTATTTTTTCTTTAAAAAGCCCAGTATCACAAAAAAAAACACAAAGATCAGTGGTTTCTTGGCTACAGAACTCTGTGACCTGAACCAGAAACAGTGAGTTATAGTATCAACCGTACAATGGTCTACTTCCACATAGCCAGCAAGCTGCACAGTCAAACGCCTCTGAATCCAGCAACAATGGCAACAAAGCAGAGTCTCATAGGACGAAGATGCACACTTGCATCTAAAGGATCAGTCACCACTACTTCCACCTCGCAAAAAATTTTCTCTCACCCCACTACCTTGAAGCAAGACTCTGCATTGTTACCGTAAGCATTTTGTACTAGTTTATCGGAACTATAATTATTCTTTAAAAAAATTAATGCAGGTTGTAGTTTCATAGCAATGAATGGAAGAGTCGATACGTACTTCCATCTCTCTGGTCTCTTAAGAGAGTTGGAGAAGTCACGTTGGTAGGGGAAACAGGCGATCAATGTTGCAGCTGTTGTACAAAATTCTAGAGTTAAAGGAGGTGGTGGAGTCAGGCTAAGAATTCACAGAATAATTATGTCAAAAGTATCTGTTCAGGAAACCAGAGTGATGACATCCAAGCCAGCACTGAAATTAGTAGGTAAGCGTATGGCAGGAGTTGGAGCTAAACGCAACTCCTTACTGCTTCTATCACCGGTAACCTCCCTACTGTCAAAGGAAGGCACACACCGATGTTATACCTGCTCTATGTGTCGTGCAACCCTTTTGTAAGCTCCAAACAGAAAGTAAATAAAGTTGTCAAGACATGATCAGCGTAGTCGGACATGCCACCAAAGCAGGTGGTGTGTGTGTGTTGGTTTTGAAAGCCACATGCATGACACAAGACACTTCACATGCCTGCTCAAAACACATCCACAGGTTCAACAGATATTACCGAGATTGCAACTCATGAAGGTGATGTGAGGGTCACAACAAAGACCGTCACGAGTGCAGGAGACATTGACCAACTCTACCCAAACAAAAATGTCATATAAACCACCTTAGGATGGTAAATAATGTAGCATGCAGGTCCACAACCAAAGCCACACCTGGTTAACATACTACAATTTAAAAAATATGTTTGTGCAGCTACTGTCTGCGAAACTTTTTACCCCTAATGTAGCAGGTCGTGGACGGTTAAACGCAGACGATCGTCGACATCATCCTCGTCCACAAAGTTCGGAGCAAAGACAAGTTACCCCCTCTGCAAAGGGTGAATGGAATTCTGGTGAGAAACTTGTTGTGTCGAGTGCATTAGGAAGACTCACGTAAAAGTAAGCAGTCAAGAATCTATGGATCGACGAAGCATGTTGATGACCAAGAAGTGAGCATGAAAAGAAGAGCTAGAGAGAAAGATATTGCTATTGGTTGAAACTCTACTGATCACCGCGTAGGGGCAAAATTTAACGAGGTATATCAACAAGTATTGTAGGGTTAGAGTTGTAAAAACTGTGTTCTTACAATCTTGCTTTTCCCCTTGGGCCAAAATTGGTTTTAGCCCCTTTCGAGAACTATTCGAGGTGTTTACCGACTTGGAGACAGGACACCTCTGTCTGACTTAGTGCAAAAAAACAGGAAAAAAACACATATTGTTCAGAGCTTAGTGGGTGTCAAAGTATGATTAGCTTGATGGAAACATGTGAATGGATAGGCCATGTGGGCTTTTTTAAGTTTCAAATCAAGAACCATTTCTAACGACTGGGCAAATCAAGCAACGACTAATTTCCCTCAAAAGGCTTCAAGAAAGGCTAACGGGCGAAGGAGAAGATATACAGCGCCGAGAAGTAATACCCCCCCCTCTCTATTGACTCCCACGCAAACTCCCCCCAGCCCTCCTCACATGTATGAGAGATCGCACTGCAACCAACAAGTTGCAGTGAGAACATGAAGGTTCTCTACCCTAAATTGTGTTGTGATATGGGATGCTTCTCCACAAGTAGATGTGTGCGAGAGAAATTTCAAAACACCGTGCTTGAAAGACTCCTTTCAGCCTGGATTAGTCTCTTTTCAATAGCCTTAAAAAACAAGGACTCGTTTGACAGCAATAGTGCAACCAGGTGGTGGAGCCGCGGAGGTATGGAAACACCGTTGAGGATGCAATAAGGAGATTGTAGATCCATTTCTGCAAAGATGAAGTAGGATCGCCAGAATCGTGGTGACGAGTCTGAGAACAATCTCTGACATTCATCACAAGAAGACTATCTCAAGATTGAGTTTGCCAGTGGTAATGACTTCGGAAGGCCTTTGTCACTGCTAAATACAACCTTGAAGGTGACGGAGCATTAGTGTTAGAAAACAGCTATGAAAATTGAGAAGTTAAGGCGTGATTCAGACAGGGAACAAACCTACTATAGACGCTGATCTCCGAGAACGCTGTACAACAGGGGCCTCAAGGGACAAGCTCAACCTTAAGGCATATCCCAGAGATTATACAGCCTGGCCTTGATATTTCAAAACACAACTTAGTCCAAAATCTACTGATTATCAACAGCTTTCAAAGCTGCTTTACTTTAAACCCACCTATACGTTAAGTTGGAGGCGATGCAACCAGTGAACAATCGGCAGTTGATTCACTAGCTATTATTCCCTTAATTTAATCAGGAGAGATATTGGATGGTTTAAGCAGGAACCTATGCTTTATATAGCGAAGTGTTGATTGTCGTGCAGAAGAAATTTTCAGCAGTGAGTGGGGAGATCAACTGAGATGGCCTTCCAAAGTGGTCACTGCAGATAAAAACAAAGTGTGCTTCTTCAACCATCGTCTGCTGCTGCTGAAGCGAGTTTTCTCTTATTTTCAACTCCTCATTTTCCGAAAAACAGAGGCAATCACATTAAGTAGTGACGACTAGGTAGAAACCATCCGTAATGCTTCAGAAGTTAAATGTACCCTTCCTCTTTGTTTCCTTGTGTGTTCTATTTGCTATTTGCACTGGTTTACATGCATTCATTACATGTATGTCAGCGTAAGTCACGCATCGCCGTACGCAAGTGGACTCACACAGAGCAGAAGGGAAAAACCACATATAATCCATCGAAAAGAGTTCGACTCTCTTGCCAGAAACATCTAAGTGCATTTTTCATACTGCATAGTATTTCGCAGAGGAATGCCTACCGTCAATGCGTTCCGGTGCTGTGAGAATACTATGTTCTTCACGTGAATTTGCACGAAACCTAATGCTCACCGTTTGCACTGTATGAAAGTGTGTCATCCTGAAACAATCCTGGGAAATAAACACAATAAAATGTGATGGCTAAAAAGATGGGACAAGATAGGGATATCTGATGCACAGTTGTACGAAAACAGAGCGAAGCACACGAACACCTCCAAACCATTACACCGTGTTGTGCCACTCGTTAAAAACTCTCAAATTGGACTCTGTTACGGCTTACTCAGCAGTGCTGTTATAATACCGTGTTTGTTTTCTTCGCCGTCTTACAAGCTATAGGTCTGTGTGGTGAAACAGAGCAAAATATAGGTATTCTTTTTCCGATTCGCGTGATGTTGTTTGGAGGTGTTTGCGTTTAGCGTGCTCACAATCTGTTCGTCGAAAACACCGGCTTCATTATCCCCTCCCTATACTTGTCCTCCATTAAAAAATACTAGAGTAGGAGTCATAAATAATAGTCAGTGTGGATATATGAGGCTTGCCATAAAAACCAAGGAGAAACAAGACCGGGATGGAGCGGGGCCTGTGATGCAGTACGTATTACATGGGATGATACGTCGTCAAACGGACAATTTCTTGCTCATGATACACACACGCCCTATATTGTTTTTGCCCTCTTACTCATGACATGAGTTTTGAATACGGTAGGTGTGAACACTGAGGCACACGATAGGCTGTAGGGGAAAGCAGCATGGTAAACCGGTTATGTTGACGTGAAACATGAAGTAGTAAACACAGTCACGATTCAACTGAGGACTGTCAGTGAGGGCCTTTGACTACCGAGAGAAACTTCTTCGGTGCTCGAGGACGACTGTCCCTATCGCGCCACATCCTCAACCGTAAAGAGATCAGCACTCGTGCTTTGATAACCATATCGCCGTCGTAAAATTTACGTGAGCAAGAAAATAATATCAGTTTGACGATGTACAATCATCCCATTGTACTACGGCATCACATGCCCAGGTCTATCCCGGTCTTGTCTCCTTGCCTTTTATTGCATCACTATATTCCCACGTTTTTTAATCAGACCAGCAATTGTATTATCCTTGTCTCCTTTTCTTTGTTTACGACATGCACATGCATTGGGCATAATGTCCGCATATAAACAAGTAACATGTATTTATTGCCTCGAACTCTTAGTCGTCATCGACATTTTATTTCACTTCCAAGTATATAAGTGTATACTTTAGAAAAACAGCACTTAATTGCCTGAGGCTGTTTGTTGGTGTTCACAAACTGTATTTATGTTTCGATGAACTGCTCATCATGGTACATCAGGGTACCAAGTGGCGTTGTTAGAGGATCCATAATATGCAAGTATAGCACACAACATTAGATTTATGGCCTAGGCCTGTGTTGTTGTTTACCAACTTGTCAATCGACTCTCCTCATGGTACGTCAGTGTACCAGTTTTGTGTCATGTTTCAAGGACCCACCATAAGCTAGTTATAGGCACAAACATATGTTTTTATTGCTGAGCTGTTTTTGAACTGAATATTTTGATACTAATGAGGGTGCATTTGTGTACAAAGTTTATCATTCGTGGGTATTCTGACTCTACCTAGTTAGCACCCTTTTTGGTCTATATCATAATGTATGGCTGGGCTATGGTTTTTTGGTCGTTTACATGTAATTAATTGTAAAATGCTCTCTGCACGCCGGGTCACGGATTCCAATCGTTGTGCAAAGTTTCATGTGCATAATTATCTTAAGTTGTTTTTTAGATACGCCTGTCTAAACTGAACAACAACAACAACAACGAGAAGGAGAAGGAAATTGAAAACTGACTTTTTGTATAAATCAAGTAGAGATTATGTGATTTAAGCTATTTCTTTGATAAATGCTCTTTGTGACGATACGGATTAGTCCTGATGTGTCACAAAGTTGGATCTGATTGAAACTGAAAGTGAAACATGAAATCCTGCGAATTTAAAAAAGAGGCATAAATTATAGGGATGGTATAAAAGAAAAGGAGACAAGATAGGGATGTGTATTCTAAGTTCTGAGTATTGTATTGTAATGGTGAATGTTTAATACTTCACCTAGGCAACAATAAGCCCAGGGCCCTCGGCTCACTAAATCGCGTAGTTCCTGCGGCTCAGCATCTAACCTATACGTATTATCTCTGGGGAAGGGGGCAAGCCCGTATAATAATTAATAATAGAGAAAAATGGCTGTTGTCGTCATGGTATGCATACCATGTTTCATGTGTGGCTGGTGGAAGGGTGAGTTGAGGTGTCTTGGAGGTGAACAGACACCTCATGTTCATATGGTGTATGTTCGTTTGTTAACGGTTCCGCCCATTGCTCTGGGTGCTGGGTGCATGGTCTATGGCCCTAGTGCTATGGCAGCCACCTGAGTATTATTATTATTATTATTGTAAACAACAACAAATAGCCTTAGGCACTTTTATTTAAGTTTACTTCTTCACTCCTCAAACTCTCCAATGGTAGCACACACAGAGATGAAACTTGGTAAGTATGCCTATTATATCATTTTCATCATGATTACATGTTTCCATGACGGCCGCATATTGTTCGAAAAGGCCTCAGGCAACTTTCTTTAAATTACTTCTTCACTCCTCAAACTTGCTAGCATGGAGATGAAACTTGGTGCACATGTGTATTACATCGTTTCCATGACGACCACAACAACAAATAGCCTCAGGCACTTTTCTTTAAAATTACTTCTTCACTCCTCAAACTCACTAACGGTACCGCACATGGAGATGGAACTTTGTACGCATGTGTGTAACGTCGTTTCCATGACGACCACAACAACAAATAACCTCAGGCACTTTTCTTTAAAATTACTTCTTCACTCCTCAAACTTGCTAACTGCAGCACACATGGAGATTGCAGCTCCTCTGAGACTGGGTCTGTTGTACGCGGGAATTATCGCCGTATAACCCAGCTCCCAAACATCCTCCGCACAGCTCACTACCCAATATAAAGGATGCTTTCCTGAAACTATCAAGCGACTGGAAATGCTCAAACCCATCATCCCCAAGCTTCCCCTGCAGGGCAACAAGAAATTGCTCCTAAGACTACTATAATTATGCTGGACACTCCCACAACACATGACTCACACTTTCACACTCATCATCACACAACAGGCACTCCTTCATACCCTCCCTCCCCCTATGCCTACCCAGTTCCTCATTTAGCCCATGCGTGCCTGACCTGAACTTAAACATTAATCTAGACCCAGCATCACTTTTCCCATGCAAGTACTTTTTGAACTTTACCACCTGTTAAATCTTATACAACAGCAGCTTTACTTTGCTATTTAGCCCCTCTTCAAACTTTCCCATTAATACTGTCCCCTACTATAGACAGAAAGCCCTTGAAGGAGTAATCCCCATTTTGAATATCATGCAACCACTCTGCCTTGTCAAGACCTAATGACGAAAAGAGATCATCAATGACCTTACTCCAACACTTCCTCTGCCTGCCTCTCCGTGGCTTAAAATTCCTTTCCTGGTTAAAAAGCTTCTTCGGATACCTATTGCCTGGCAATGCCGCTAACTTATACCACCACTTCAACTTATTCTTATCCCTACGCCCTTGTAACGTATCAAGCCCCATATCCCCCCTAACGGCTTCATTACATGTCTTAGACGAACACCCAAGGATATGCTTAGCTCCTCTCAGCATCACAGACTCTAACGCAGCTGCCTGAGTCTTATTGGCTTCCCACACCTCACTCCCATACTCTAAAGTTGGCCTAACCACCGCCAGCAACAACAACCTGCGAGCACTCAAATTAATATCCCTATTACTAATTACACTATGCAACTGATTAACCTTCCTTCTACCATTGTCTAACACATTCTTGATATGCACATCGCATGCACCAGTACTAGTAAAATCAACACCCAAGTATGTGTATTTAGGCAAAACATACTCCCCCCATTTCCAAGCACCATCCACTGACTCCCTAGCGAACACCATCACTGCACTCTTACTCACATTAGCCTTTAGCCTCCATTTCCGACAGTAAGCATGCACCACATCTATAAGCGTCTGTAACTGATCCTTAGACTCACTAACACCAACGAAGTCATCTGCAAACAAAAGGCCTCCAAGTCTCCCACCACTACTTAAATCAATTCCCAATCTCAGCTTCCTCCACCTCCCTCAACAACCCATTGATAAATACGGAAAACAAAATTGGAGATAAGCTACATCCCTGAGCTACCCCCTGTTCCACATCAAATGGCTCTGACTGTTTCCCATCCAACAATACTGCACTCTTTGAATACTCGTACATCTTGTTTATGACCCTCCACATCTTCCCTCTTACCCCAAATTCCCACAACTTAAACCACAGGCCATTACGCCACACATCGTATGCCTTCTGCACATCTACAAAGAATGCGTATGTCTCCTTCCCCTCCTTTAGTCTACACTGCACGAGTTCATTCAGCGTATAAATATTATCAACACAACCCCTTCCAACCCTAAAACCAGCCTGGCCCTCATGCAATGCCTTGCCCTCGTCCAGATGCTTCACCAACCTATTCTTCAATACCTTACAAAAGACCTTCCCAACCACACTCAACAGAGTGATGCCCCTATAATTCCCAGGATCCTCCTTCTTTAACAGGTTAACTATGAGGCCTCCCTCCACTGTGGTGGCACAAACTCCTCACGCCAAATAACTGTAAACAACTGTTTAAGTAACTCTACCATCCCTGACCCACCATACTTTAGAAGCTCCCCCACAAGCCCATCACTACCACCATTCTTCATCTTTCTAACACACAATGCAATTTCCTTCAAATCTATTTCGTATCCAACACATTTCCCACACAATCTGTTGGAAATTCACACACTTTCTCATCCACTTCCTCTTTCCAACTACCATCAAAGGCTGTATCAACACTACAAGTGCCCAACTGCTGATAATGCCTCTTTAACACCTCTAGGTTGCCCTTTGTACTAACACCCCAGCACTATTCCTCAAAGCTGTAATCCCCCTCATCTTACCCTTTGTCCTTCTACCAACAAATGCCCAAAATTCTTTCCTGAATTTGCTCTTTCCACTACCTCATTCCAAACCTCAAGCTTCTTCTGAAGTACTAAATTCTTCACCTTCCTACGCAGTTTACTATATTCCTCCCATAGATAATCCTGACCCTCAAGAATTTTCTTGTAAGCCTCCCTTCTCTGCTCCATCTTCTGCTTAATCTCGTCATCCCACCACCTGACTGCCCTGCCACACGCTACTACCTTCTCTCCTACCTCAGCCCTTGCCACCTTTTTTACAACCTGCTCTCACTCCTCTACAACAGCACTGACTAACCCACTTCCGCTAATACCCTCACTCACTTTCTCCCTGATGCTCTCTGAAAATGATTCAACCTCCGCTTTCAAGGCCTCACTATACTTTGCTCTAACCCCTCATCCGAAATCTGTCTACACGCCACTTCCTATTGTCTGCTTCTGCCTTTTACAACACTTGTAACCCGGCCCAACTCGCCACACTAGAAAATGATCCGAGGCACCAATATCAGTTATATTAACCTGTACATCTCAGATTCCTTCATCAACTGCATATCCGTAACTATATAATCTATCACGGATTTCTGCTGCAGGCTCGGCCTTACTCTAGTCCACTCAGGCTCTGACACTAACTTCCTACCATACATATCACCAGCTCCACCACCTCATCAGAATGAAATCAGCCCATATTCCACTGGCATTACAACGTCTCCCTCCCCAAACATCTCCCAATGACATCATCAACATCAGTAGAGTCTACCCACCCTCGCATCTATTAAAACACCAGAAGACGAAACAACCTCCCCTTCGCAGGAATCAAGCAAATTCCTCCTTCAACTTGCGTAACTATCCATCATAAACAGAAGCACAAGCCTATCTGTAGGCAGTAAAAGAAGACACATACAATGCTTCCTCCCTTCAACGTAAAGTGAGGACGAGAGACAGAAGGGAGAAAAAGTACTCTCTGAATAACAAAGCGAACAGAAAGCCACTGGATGCGCTGTAAAAGAGGCAAAGACAGGAGTGCACACTAAAACGCACGCTACCATCCAACATACAGAGTTCTCTCCTATTCCATTTCTCTCTTCCACCTTTCTCGCTTCCCCCCCCTCTCTCCACTCGAACCTTCATCCACACACTCTCTCATACCTGACTTTACTCTACCTCGTCAATCAAGCACTCCCGAACCAAGAACCCAACCCCTCCTTCCCCTCTACGACTACTCTGATTCTCACGAGGCTTTCCAAACCATCTATTGGTGATTGAATACATTATGTCTACAAAGTTTTGTTCACATAGCTCCTACCATTTGTGAGCAATAAATACATGTTACTTTTTATATGGACATTATGCCCCATGCATGTGCATGTCGTAAAAAAGGAAAGGAGACAAGTAAATAAAAAATTCTGCAAATAAAAAAAGTGTGGAATATAGGGATGCCATAAAAAGCAAGGAGACAAGACAGGGATGACTTGGGCAGTAGTACAATGGGATGATCGTTACATCTTCAAACTGACATTTCTTGCTCATCTCCACACAAGCCCTATATTGTTTCAAAGCACGAGTGATCTCTTTCGTATGATGTGCAGCTATGACTCGTTTCCTATGCACGTAAGACTGGTAGCAAATGCCCTCTCTGACAGGTCCTTAGTTTTGAATCGTGACTGTGTTTACTTCAATGTTTGCTCACCTAACCGGTTTACAATGCTGCTTTCCCGACAGAATTCGTTTGCCAGTCTTCACACTACACTATTCAAAACTCATGTCATGAGTAAGAGTGGCGACAATATAGGGCTTGTGTGGAGTAAAATGTACATGAGCACGAAATGTCAGTTTGAAGATGTTACAATCATCCCATTGTACTACTGCATCACATGCCCAGGTCATCCCTGTCTTGTCTCCTTGCTTTTTATGGCATCCCTATATTCCACACTTTTTTAATTCACAGAATTTTTTATTTACTTGTATACTAAGTACTTTACCGCAACACTCGGGTACAATGGGAAAATTTGGAGCACCATCCACATATCCATCGACTGTTCCACAACGTTGTCAAGAATTTATGGTCTGCTAAGCAGTTCATTATGGGGGTGGCCACTAAGACAGACATGAGCCCTGGCAGAGGTGGTGCTCCAGTCGTTGGGGATTTTTTCTGCAACAGCACACTCGCTTCTAAGAGTGAGTGAGAGATAGGTTGATATGTACATTGCCGAGTGCCTGAAAAGCGATGCGAAGGATTCTGTTACACGGAATACGGCAAGAGTATACACAGTGTGTGACGTAAAAGATTGGTCAGCAGAATGTAGCTGGAGATAGCAAAGCTTAATCAACTTGCTGGAAGCTCTACTTAGCTTTCAGGATCTCCATTGCAATAGCAGCTCAATGTACTGCGAGTTGTACAAGCAATGTTTTGTGGAACAGTTTGTCATACTGATGTTTTATGGCGAGCAGCAAAGTTTAGGTGCCATATGTTAGTCTGCAACCAAGAATTTAATGTATGTAAGCGCTGAAACAGGTATAAAGCTTTCTTCATCAGGTTAATTAATCGCTTTCCGATCTCACGCCTGGTAGACTGAAAGAATGGTAAAGTGTGTGTTAAGTCAAGTGAAAGGAAATAGGAAAGAAAGAAAATCAGTGGGACCCTGCAACCAATACTGTGATATTTGTAGGTAGGCCAGGTGTGAAGTGCATAACTATTACCAACCTGCTGTTACAACACCTTTTAAACTTTGCTGTACGCTGCTTTTCTGGACAATGGTAGATAATGCTAAGAAATAGCAAACAATACTTGAGATCCAAGTGGATGACATTATTTACCCGATCGCAATGACTTTCCTTGCATGATGGTCTGTTTAATTGCTTCAGGTATGTAGCTTTCAAATGATTCCAGTGTTACATTCTTCTTCTGCAGTGAAAATTAATAAACCATTGGGTGAACACATACAATGAATTGGCCGAAAATTAGCCCTTCCACAAAGTCGCTCACTTTCTAACTCTAGCAAAGCCGTTCGTGTACACTTTGAACCTGGAAGTACTACTGTCAAAACTGTACGCTCATAATGAGTATACCACATGTTAGTGGCTAATGGGCGCGCGGGTAGTACCGCCTCAAAATACAGCGATCCGAGCGTGGTACGTAGCACAAGTTTGGCTCAGTCGAGCGAGGGTTATGTCATGGATCTAAGATACCTGTGGGTGGGTATAGGCGACCCGACTGTGAAGTTGTACGTCGATTGTTTGAACACAGCCCACTCGCTGCATACCCCGACTCGGCACGTGTAACGGTACGCACGATTGCGTTCCTTGTGGGCACTGGAACGTCCATGCTTTCTACATATAAGAGGCATACAGGTAACTTTGTTAGCAAACGTCGCACGTAAAAGTGGGTTGTATCTTCAAAACCTATGCAGGCTCATGATGAGCGCATTGCACTTAGAATATCCGGTTTTGGCCGTAGTTTAGCGAAGTTATGGCGTATTTCCCAGAGTGCAAGGTTATTGCGAACAGAATTTTAGGAAGGACTTGCCTGTCTTGTCTCCTTGCTTTTTTGCAACACATTTCAGCATGCACCGGTCACGTAATGATAGCTTTATGCTATGAGTAACAGCCCAGCTCTTTAAAATGTTCCTAAACAACGTCCTAATCCTAAACCCAACCAATTACGATATTTAAGCAGCAATAACAATCCTGGTCTCGTAAAAAGTTACTGTGTGAGAATCATTATGTTTTGGCTTCTTGCAGCTTTCACCAAACTAACATCAGGGAAAGCAAAAGTTGTGTGCAGTAACACAATCAACTCATGCTTATGAATCCATTTGTACGTACGTATGCCTTCCTGTAATGCACGATCCCCTTACTTACAATACCTTCATCATCAGATTGTCCGGCAGAAAGTCCACAAATTCAGGAAGAACTGAGGAATACAAATCTTGAAATTCTAATAGGCTTCCTCTGACTATATTGATAACTTTCTCCTTATCCTCTCCAACAAACATCCGAAAATCTCCTGTAAAAATGAAAAGCACTAAAAGTGCAAACCCTCGGTGGTCATTACTATACTATGCACTACACAACCATCATCCTGCCTTCATTCTGCTCTGCAAGGAGGCCGACACTGAAACATATGGTTGCTCTCTCCCTAATGCATAATTTGCTAACTTTGAAGTAAATCTTTTGAACCTAGAGCACACTATGGTTTATGACCTAAGCTCAATCTATATTTCTAGCCCCTAGTCCCTGCCACCCACATGTATCTTGGATCCATGGACATCCTACACATAACCCTCAGTCTGCGGACTGTGCCATCACAACACCAATGGCATCATGTATTATGTACGTACCTTTGTATGAGAGGCCAGCAACTTGATTAAAAAATTCCACGGGTGTAAAATGGACATTGTCTTCCATCAACAAAGTAGCACAACAAGCAGCTGATACAATGTTTGATTTCAATGCCTCGGTGAGGGTGGGTTCCCTTTCCACATCTGTCAGGAACAAAACCTTTAAAAGAACAAGGACATGTACACACACGTTACATTAAAGGGGGCCACAATTAAGACAACCATACAGCTGTTGGTGATAATTATGAGTCAACCCCGAACCAGTGTGTAAGTAATATATTTCTTCCCCATAAGAAGTTGCAGTTGTGATAGTGACAGGTTAACAGAAAAGGACAACGGTCACTGTGCTCCAGTTGATAATTATCACTTACTTTGACTTCAAAGCTTGTTTTCACATGGTTACGTAAAGCGCATAGCAGGAGGTGTAATATTTTTACAGTATGAATGTGCAGGATAGATACAAATGGAGACTCCCCACCATTGGAATGAAAGGCACTGAAGTGCTAAACCCTCGGCGTGGAGTCCCACAGTGGGGCTATGACGCCAATACACGTTTGCTCAAACATAATATGTGTGGTCCGGGTTTATACGTCATGTGGACAGGCCGTTGGTTTGTGATGAGCGATTATAATAAATAATTTGATCCGCACACGCGCGCATTCATCACGCACGCGGTTCGTGGCGCACTATGATAAGCACATGCGCATTGTCATGTCTTGCTCTCTCCCGGTCCTCTGCCTCCTCACTCGCACTAACCGCCGGCTCGCTCACCACCCGTCGATCGTGCATTGCTCATGCTGCCTAGCTGGAACCGTAGGCAGCGTTCGGTATTCTCGTTATATCCTCCGCAATGTGCCTGACGGAAAAAGCGGTCGAGATAAGCCATGGTCATGGTACTCATTAGCATATTGGCTTTTTCATGCCATAACTTTTGAACGCGGTAGTTTTACGAAAATCGCCAGTTTTAAAATGAAGCCAGTGTAGCGTTGAACCCGTTGGTGTCGCTTTTTGGCCTGTTGGTTGCGCGTGGTGGTAGAAAACGTGGTAACAGACAGACAGACACACACACAGAACGACTACCGCAACCCTCGCTGCGCATGCGCGCCGCCGAGGGTTAACGAGTTGGAATGATTAAGCAAGCATGCCAATGGAGAACATGTAGTAGTAATAACAACACTCAGGTGGCTGCCACAGCACTAGGGCCATAGACCACGCACCCAGAGTAATGGGCGGAACCGTTAACAAACGAACATACACCATATGAACATGAGGTGTCTGTCTCACCTCCCACAGACACCTCAACTCACCCCTTCCACCAGCGACACCCTGCAGCTCCCCAGACGCAATCTGAGACTGGGTTTGTTGTACGCGGGGACTACCGCCGTATAACCTAACCTTTCTTAGCTCCCAAACATCCAAAATAAAACCTTTAACAAGGCCAAGGAAAGAACCAAATTTATCCTTCCACAGCTGACTACCCAATATAAAGGTTGCTTTTCTGAAACTATCAAGCAACTGGAAATGCTCAAACTCATCATCCCCAAGCTCTCCTGCAGGGCAACTAAGAAATTGCTCCTAAGACTACCACATGCGTCGCTGTCACTGTCGGCATTCGGGCCTCCTTCGTCGGGGTTGGATATACTGGCTGCAGCAGCATCGGCCACATCTCGAGCGTCCACCTCGTCGATTTCAATCAGACCCAACTTTTGACACATCAGACTAATTTGTAGCGTCACAAAGAGCATGTATCCAAGAAATAGCTTAAATCGCATTATTCAAAAGAGTCCCTTTTCAATTTTCTTGTTGTTGTTGTTGTTCTGTTTCAACCATAATTGGTACTTGATTTATTCAAAAAGTCAGTTTTCAATTTTCTTTTTGTTGTTGTTGTTGTTCAGTTTCAACAAGTGTATCTCAAAAACCAGGTAAGATTTCAGAGAATAAACGCGAACGGTGCAACAGCAGTTTCACGCTCTGGTCTCAAACCAACCTTTAATTTTCCCCACTGTCTGCAAGTGGCGTCCGTACGTCACTCACCAGTCCCTTTTCATCAAGCTCGCCTACCTGGCTGGTAGGGGGGTCGACCTTAGTGGGCCGCCCGCCGTGACAACTCCACCAGCAGCATCCTCGTCAGTCACGGAGAGGTCAGGGCCGGCGGTGGTGCCGGCGGCAGTGCCGGGCACTTCGACCAGTACCGCCACCTGTGAGTTTTCTTAGTGGGACAAGAGGGGGGCGGGGGGCCGCCAGGGATAGTGCATTCGGGCACGCTGCCCGCCCGGGGTTTGCAGGGTTCCCACTGCACAGTGCAGGGGTTCCCTTGTTAGGCTGTAAGTAAATGGTATCTATAATCCCACAGGTACCGCTGTACTGCCATTGGGGCCCGGGCTAGGCACATCGACTCTGCCACCATTGCCCGTTTTTTCGCTGGGGTAGCTGTCACGGTCGGCATTCGGGCCTCTTTCGTCGGGGTTGGATAGCGGCGTCGGCCACATCTCGGGCGTCCGCCTCGTCGATTTCGGTTCCCGGGCCGTACAACCCGGCGGTGTCGTTGCCACCTAAGGTGGTGAAAAGGGTGTTGGACTTGGAGTTCATGGAGATGGCCGAGCTGAAGGCCAATATATGGGTGGACGAGCCCTCGGCGACGGAGCCCAACCCAATTTGTCGGTTAAACGCCTCCAAGCCGCCGGTGACGGACATGAAGATTTGGCTCGAATGCTACGGGAGGATGGCCCCCCTCATATCTACGAGGTTCCTGGACAAAGCCCCAGAGCTCTGGGTGTATCAGAGTACGATATTGAGGGCGGCCCACAATTACGAAGGGGCAAACTGGGTCGCCTACGACCAACAATATCGGAGGGACATGCTGGCCCGCAAAGACCTGAACTGGTCCACGCCGAACAGCAGGCTCTACAATGAGGTGTTCACTGGTAGGGCCAAGGTGGTCCCGCGGTGCCCGCACTGCCTGGGCGACGACCATGGTGGGGCGACTTGCCAACACAATCCAGCCCCTCTCGTTTGGAGTTGGCTCCCCGACCTGCGGCAGCTCCACGTCCCTGTCCAACAGCAAATGTTGGGGTGTCACACGCAGCCGGCAACTACAACGACAATCGGTGTCGCTTCTCGAGATGCTGGTTTATGCACATATGCCAGGATTGCTTCGGCTCGCATCCGGCCGTGTTCTTCCCACGTCGAGAGTCAGCACCGGCGACGGGCGCGCCGGTTAGGAACCACAACGGAACTTGGGGCAAAGCGTTTCCCGGCCACCAGCCCTACCCGACAGGTCAGAGACGCTGAACCAAAGCCGTCAGCTGCGTGAACGACGCTGGTCAAGCCCCTGCTCAGGGTTCTCTGCAGAACTGTATAGCAGTTATTATGCATGTATCAGTCTCCAGACCCCATCCCTCCCTCACTGTAATATTATGTGTATATACATGTAACATGTGACGATGGGAAATGAAAGTATATTCATCTCCTGTATTTCAAGGGTAGCGCTATAGAGTAGACATCAACCGTTTTGGGGTGATCCCAAAAGGGGTGAATACGGGCAAATGGCGTCTCATTACCGATCTCTCTTTCCCACCCGATGTCAGTGTCAATGATGGGATCAACCCTGCCCTCTGTTCCCTGTCCTACACGTCGGTCGAGCTAGTTGCAGGGGTAGCAGCGGGTCTAGGGAGGGGTGCCCTCCTCGCGAAGACCGACATAGAGTCCGCTTAGAGGATCATTCCCGTTCACCCGCAGGACCGTCCCCTGCAAGCCGTGGGATGGAATGGCAAGGTGTATATCGACCCCATGCTGCCCTTTGGGTTGCGGTCTGCCCCAAAGATTTTCACGGCGGTGGCAGATGCCCTCGAATGGCATGTTTGCCAAAAGGGGGTCAGTTACATTTATCACTCGATGATTTCGTCGTGGTAGGGGCCCTGGGATCTGAGCAATGGGCAGTCGCACTTGATATTCTTCGCCAGGAGTGCGAATCGCTAGGGGTTCCGTTGCCGAGCACAAGACGGAGGGGCCGGCAACATGCCTCACCAAAATGTGTTAACTTAAAAGCTAGACCCAGTATCACTATACTAGCTTTAACTACGCTTAATCTCATCAATAACGGCTAGAGTGACTCGGTTACCCTGGTTGTCTTTCAAACATCTATGCCAAAACCAATCCTTATGGTGAGAGATTTGAGCATAGCAAACATTGAACATGCTCGTACTCACTTCAGATGTGTCCCCTGACTCATCAATGGGAATAAAGCTAAGCACTTACGTACATACAGACCAACTTCAGTCCATACACAGGAAACCCAAATGGCTTCGAAACAAAAATTGCCGGTAGTCTGTAGTCCCAAGGACTCAAATTCATAAGAGGGAGATACGTATGAAGTTTGTGAAGGGGAACGCCGGGTTTTTTTGGGCACAGGTAGTTCTGGAGTCTACAGGTTTGTGGACATGTTAGTAACGAAGTCAATAAGATATCCTCACACTACAAAAATGGATGATGGCTATAAATATACTTCAAACTGACAGTGCTTTCTCGTGTTATTTTGTTATGAGACAACCAGGCCATCCTGTTAAAGAGTACATTTGTGTGTAGGAAAAGATTTTTGGAGATTTATTCCCTCTTCATATCTGTATAAGAGAATTGGTAGGTTGCTGTAGTGCTAAAAATGTGATCCATATGTGACATTGTCCCATGCCTTGGGGTAACAAGTAAGACTGCTCATACCAGCTTCAACAGGTTGCCTCTTACCTAAACGAAAAGGTCCATGATATTACTCCAACATTGCTACTAAGCACCTGTGACGAATCACATTTTCAAACTGGAAGAGTGTGTTAGCTCCACACACAAATGTGTTAATAGGGAAACAAGTGTGGTCCCAGTTGCAAGTGTAAGAACTGCAGTAATACTGCAAGCGCAACCAACCAACCAACCTCAGAAGTGTTAAAAGAGCTAGAAGAGGAGGAACTGGTGCATGATGAATACCACTAATTGATGGGCTGGGCTTTTTATGCCTTTACTCGTGGTATCCCGCTAGTAGCTCGCGGAGAGTCTGGCACGGGCTAGCTACAGTAGTAAATAGCATGCGGGAGTGAATACATGCCCTTCGTTGTGACTTGTTGTGCCTTCAAGACACACAGAGCGAACAGACGCGGTCGAGGTAAGCCTGTGCTAACTTACATATTGGCTTGTTCACTTGGTTTTCACGCCATAACTTTAAAACACAGTAGTTTTACGAAAGCACCTTTTTTAACATCAACCCAGTGTAGCACTGAACCCGATCATATCGCTATTTACCTGATTTCGTTGCGCGGTGGCAGAAAATGTGGTAACAGACAGACTGACAGACTGACAGACACACTTACGGGACAACTACCGTAACCCTCGCTGCGCATGCGCGCCGAGGGTTAATAATAAAGGAGAGAATATGGAAAAGCTGTGTTAGTGATGAAGGGAGTGTTGGTTCTCTGAATCCTCGGATGAGGATGATGCATAAGTTGCCGTACTTATAAACTGTCCCACTGCTCCCTACCTAGGTGACAGATTATACACTAGACTGGGCTCTGACTAGTGTGCTCAAGACTCCATGCATAGGTCTACATAATTGCTGCAAAGTTGTCAGCCTGATGTCGCTCAGTTCTTGGAGAAGAGTTGTACCACAGGTCCAGAATAATTACGTGAAGAGATTTCTGCTCATATAGGCTTCTATATCTCCACATACTTGATGGTGGTGGAAGGACTGTTATCATATAGAACAAGCCAATACAAATTATGGAAATGAGATAAAGACTAGCCACAACGGAAGGAGATGGGCAAAAAAGGCAAAGAAGTGGTGCTCCTATGTCTAGCATGATGTGTGCTGAAAATCTCGAGGTTTGAGAGGGGTTGGTAGAAGAATTTCTTCGCCTGAGGGATTGCACCAGCCACAGTTGAGCCTTTATCAAGAGTTGTGTACACAACTCTAAAAGCCCTGAAACAGAGAGTCGGTCAAAGAAGGACATTAATCCATCTCAGAGAGACCTTGACCTGTCACCCGTGCTTAAGGATCGAGTGAGTTTTACATACAAGGTTTAAATTCTGGTCCGCATAATTTTGTTACTATAAAGGCTCTGAGAAAACGACCCTTACTACGCAATTTTGAAATATACTGTCAGGTCCCAGGGGAATGATGTTGTGGCCGAAACCAAGATGACCTAGCACACACAAACTAAAGGCCCACAAATGCTCTACAGTTTGCAATTTGTTTCAGGCACATTCACATTCAGGCACATTCCAGAAGCCATGGTGCGCCTCCAGTTGAGCGGGAACAGCTATCGGAAGTAGGACGGGAGAGTAGGGGATGTTCCTGTGCGATGCGTGTTACCAGAAAATCTAACATCCGGTAAAACCCTGTGGGTGCTACTGCACTGCGGAGCGGGGGATCGGGGGTAGCGGGACAGTGGTCAAACAAAACAATTCACCGAGTCTGATACAGCTCGCCTCCCCAGAGAAGCACCAGGACCAGGTAAATCTTGCTGTACTTGTTACTTTTGCATGACTTTGTAAAGCTGCTGCCCCTAGCTAGCAACGATGCGTGGTGAAAATCCGGCAAATGGCTGCCCAGCACGGCCGCACTTTTTGCTTACACGCACGTGTGAAACTTCGTCCCTCATTAGGATGTTTTCCCCACACACCTCTCGTCTGCTAACTCTAAATTCAGGCCGGCTGCCTTCACTATGACTAAACCTGTACATGGCATCACAGTCTCCCTGAGGCAAATGATCAAAATGTCTTTCTTGCCGTCAGCGGCATCGGCACCATGTTTGCTGCGCAGGTGGCATGGAAAGAGTACAACTGACGGTTTGGCCTGGGGCTCCAAAACGACCTCAAACGGAATATCCTCGAGTCAACCTACACAGCGAAAAACAAGCAACTCTCTCTGTACATCACAACGTGCGGCCCGCCCGACATCATGAACATCTTCACCGCCAAGGAAAACCAGAAGATGGGGATGGTTTGTGGCTAGTTCAGAAGTGGAGAGACGGCAGCAGTCAGGGAGACTCTGGAAGGTTCGTGGTTGCAACACTTGCCGGTGAGAGTCAATTGCGTCAAAAGCTTGCTTGTGCCATCACCGAGTCTTTGGGGCTATAAATTCCGCTTGTATAAAATGTGAGCTGCCAAGCATACCTGAGCTGGATGAGCATCGCAAACTTTTGTGTAGGTGAAGGATGACACTACTCAGTTCTTCGCATTGCCTCAGAGGTAAACACGTACGTAGGGATGATTGTTAACTCCACAGTAGTAACCTATTCATTACCACACACACTACAGGCTGCAGCAGCACCACAACCAACAGTTCCCGGAACTAACCCCTCCACATCCTCTCCCCCTTCCTTAACTCCATCTACGTATATAGCACCTGCCCAGCATTAGCGTGTTACTACCGTATTACTATATACTTTCGCTAGATATTCTTGTAACAGCAAAAGCCTATTTGGCACACTACTCATAGTAACATACTTATGTGCACCATGCACTGCACCAGCACCGTAGCATACATGCACCTATTATCGCCATCTTTCGGCGGCACCAAACATCGCCATCTGTGGCGTTGCGGGAAAGTTACAGCTTTATACGCATGCGCATCGAGTGGAGCAGGGCACATGCTTTCTTTTGGTATCTGTCGAATATGGCCAGGGGCTTCGCTTGGGCAATATCGCTCCATTCTCATACACAAGGACGCTTCAATGAGGAAACAGGCCCAGGGAAGCACTGGTGGAGGAATTTCCGTTTACATCCCCCTGAGCTCACACTTCGCACAGCTGACAATCTTGAATGCAGTAGAGCAAATGCGCTGACGAGGGATGTTGTGGACAATTGCCCTTCAACACCTCGTGCGAGAAGGTGACTGCCCGCAAGAACGCGAAGCATTGTGTATGCCCAGTCAAGGGGCACTTCAGAGCACATTACTCTCCTCTGTGGTGCCTCTGCAGCTGGGGTGGCTCTTCCACCAACGATTATCTTCGCTAAATCGTTTCCTGCTAGTTTGACGGTCCCGATGATGCGTTGTATGCAAAGAGCGAATCTGGATGGATTGATAGCGAGCTGTTTGTGGCCTGGATGAAAAAGATTTTTCTTCAGTATTAAAATAGAATGAGATCGTTCTATTTTGTCTTCCACCCCACACCACACATACCCTTCAACCACTGGATGTTTCATGTCCCCGAAATCACATTTTAGCAAAGCCTTGTCATTTGCTAAGAGGGACTTGGTCATTTCAAAACGTGACTTTGCTCGAGTTGTCAAGACTCCTTTCGAACGAGCATTGTGCTTGAAGCAGTTGCTGTACACTCATCTGTGGAGGAACTGAAGTGATGGCAAAATTTTGCTCTTGTCTATGGTATCAGGGTCAAATGGGTGAATCCCATATTTTGCGAAACATGCTTTGATGTTGGACATTGAAAGCTTTTGCCTCTTCAGGTACTGGTAGTCTGAATACGTCATCTGTAGTTGCCTCTGCACCTCAAAGCTCGGATGAATCTCAGATTCCGAGTGTAAATCCATCACCCATTGTGTCATCCTTCTCCTCTCACGCTGATGCTGGGTACAGCTCTCCACAGTATCTCACATCTACTCCTGTGTCTTCTGCTGGTTTGGCCCAATTAGAAACTCCACAGTCTCCCAGAGTCACGAGAATATTGTAGCCAGACATCTGGACATAGAGCCCTGGAGACAGTGACCCCAAACAGTTGACTTGTCACATTCATTACTCTGTTTCACACACTAACCTGATTGTAAATTGTGGCTGTGTTATGTCCATCACATACATCATTCCTGTCTATAATACCAGTGTATGCTACAGTAAGAGAGTCTCCGAATCATGTCACTTAGTCCCTGCTGAACTATGCCGCAAGGCGCGATCAATGGAGTGCAACCCCGAACACTCTGATTCGCACGGCGAAGAAAGCGAGTGTTACAATTATGACTCCTAGGTCCAGACCCCGAGTTGAGAATCCCCTAGTGAGAGTCAAGCTTATCTCTCAACATCTCGCAGACATTTTCCTCACTCCCAGTGGAGACAATGTGGCTGCACACCTTTTACGCCGAGGGTTTGCACTTTTAGTGTTTTTCAATTAAAAGATTGTGTTTGCATCTACACCATCTGTCTGGTGGAGGTTATGATGCTCTTCGAAAATCAGGGGGCATAACATTGCCGTCCCAATGGACATTGCGCAAGTACACAAACTTTGCAGATGAATGTACTACATTTTCAAATGAGGTTAATGAACAACTGATAGCATCAGGAGAGGTAGGCTCATGGCAAGAGTGGAAGAAGAAAGTGATATTGCTACTGGACAAGATGTATATTAGAGAATAGTGCATGACAGGTTTTCCAGGTTGGGGCATTTTTAATATTATTAGTGTGTGTTTGGCTGGTGCAAACTGTGGCACTAAATATAGGTTAGATGCTCAGTCCAGGAAACTACGGGGTTCCTGAGCTGTCGGCGTTCGAGCGCAGCGAGGACGCTACTAAAGGGCCCCCTACTAAAGGGCCCCCAAGGCACTCTAATGCGCGTAGTTTCCGTGACGAGGCATCTAACCGGTTTAGAGCTATGGTAACGCGTTCATTCAAACAAAACGCACGTTGGAGAAATGGCGACAGGCTTCGATATCTTCGGAGAGACTATCCGCGACTGGCTTGAAGAACCAGACAACGATGAGGCTGAGCCTGTGTCTCTTCTCCTAGCAGCGAGTGACGACTACGAGTCCTCACATGACCCCGCCCAACAGCCAAGTTGCCGGCCACTCCCACTCCCACTTTGCTCCTACAAAGAGCGATGGCAACGCATGGCTAAACGCACGTTGGAGAAATGGCGACAGGCTTCGATATCTACGGAGAGACGCGAACTGCTCTTGCCACTTTCAAATTCAGAGAGTAGCTTACTAAAACGGTGACTAAATGACGGAGCCTAATTCCGGACTCTACGCGAATTAGAGTCCGCTCACGAACCAATCAGATTGCGTGATTTAAATTACTTAGCTCTAAGAGGTTACGACACAACACATGCATACCTCCAATAACATGCTGCTACGTGCATAGAACAGTTGTGAAGTACGAAAGCTTGACTTACAGGTTTATGAAGTCTTCCACTAATATACAACCATTTCCATCTAATTAAATCATCTATGAAATCTTTGATCCCTATCACACCATATTTCAACACCTGCACAAAACAAAAAAACGGTTTAGTAACACTGTGTCTGGCGTAACTGTAACAGAGGAGGAGGTACATATAAGTATATAGGTTAACCCATGGCTTTACAAGGTGTATACACGGTATTTCAAAATATTCTTTGTTCAGTTTACCATAAAAACACAAAAAAAGGTCTGTGTAGTACAGTGGGCCTAAAAGTTGTAGCAGGTAGAGAAATGGTAAACATAAACACCCAGTAAACTTGCTTACCATATACACTGACGACGAAGAACGAACGGAGTGCATTTTATATAGAGCGAGAGACCCGTTTTTCACGTGGGCCCAGGTTTGTACAAGAACAGTCTGAGGTTCGCACAGCTGGAATGTGATCCAATGATTTGTTGCGCAAAAGCTAGTATCAGAGGTTTGCGCAACACAATCCTAGCATGGTCCGAATCCGAACTTTGCGCATGCTGTACTAAACTTTTTATCATGCACTGCGTCGCATGAGTGTCAAGGCGACATCATGTGATTGGTATCAAGTTTATCAGCAGAGATCGGGGGTCATGTTGATATGCTGTGTGTGTGCATTGCATGCTGCATGACTGAGAAAATCACCTGAGAAACAAAAAAATGACGATTCCTGTCTCGTCGTGAGGAGCACTGAATGTATAGGCTAGGTCAGTTAGATCTGGGCCTGAGGGGTAAGCTAGGTCGGCTTGGTTTAAGTTTGAGGGCTAAGCTAGGTTGGAGTTTTAAATTTGTTGTGACATACGTAGCGCAAGTGCACTAGTGTACAGGGTCTCTGGTGTTCTCAAGTGGGTGGATAGGTGGATGGCTTTTAATCAACGATAAGCAATCAAGAAGACTTCTAAAGACACAGCTGTTGCTTGACCAGCAGAAGACAAGAGAAAAAGTGGCTAATATATAGGCTTTGTCTATAATTTAGTGTGTTCTTGTATACGTATCTCTTTCAGTCAGGAATTCGGCTTCTGTGCCCAATCGGCGTTTTTCCTGCACCGTGCATCATTCTGCCCAAATTGACACACCCCTTTCATCCCGCGCACGTGTGCTGTGACGATCTTTCTTTCTTACAGACCTACGCACAGCCTCTGTGCCTGCCTTTCAGCCTGCTCAGACATTTATGACATGTCTCGCTAAATCCGGACCTTTTGCTTTTTTAGAGTACTGAAAGGGTAGATGAAAGCAACATCAAAGCTCCGACCGCCACATCCAAGTGCCGACTGACCACTTCTGAGGATGCGTGGGTGGTTTACGAGACAATGTCGCCATGCTGCCCGCCTACCGGGTCAAAGTTCACAATTGTGCGAGTTTTGTTGACGTTTCTAGAAGTGTGTAAAGTTTGGGACCGAAAGGGTTTTAAACACCTCCAGCTTGCTGTTCCCTAACTGCCGGCACGCATGACTGGACAGACAAACGTAGTAGAAAGCAACCTGCTTGTGGTACTTGGCCCTCCCGCTCACCGAAAATGCACTGCATTCCCTTGCTAGTTATTTCATACAAAACCTATACATGTGCTTCGGACCTGCAGTATTTAGCCTCCTTCTGCAGTGGGCCAAAGGGAGGACATTCTAGTCAAGGGAGGGGAGGCGGTATGTTGTGACAGAGGCCACTAGGGAGTTTGGTACTTTTACAGTTCATGTCTGTGATCAGTGAAGGCACCTAAACACATATGGCGTCCTACAGATGTTGAGTGGCCTAGCCATGATGGGGGATCATTTATTTGGTGGCATTTTATATGCTTTTCTACCTTCGGCAAGATCATAGGATCCAAATTTTAATTGCAGCACTGTAAAAGACAAAGAAGGATTCTTTCTCCAAAGGCACGTCAATTTTTTTGCCTTATGCCCAGTCCCAAACGCCCAAATCCTATCTTTGAGCACACACAGTTGGAGTTAACAGTAGTTAATGCTTGCCATCACTCTCCTTGTGGTCTGTTTAACTGCACCAGCATGTGCAAGTGTGTGCAAGCTGGCGCAAATCCTGCCTCCCCTCATACTGAACTGGCTTATGTCCCCCAGAAGAGCCTACCCCTCCCTCAATTGAGAAATCGCTAGAATGTACGTCTGTCTCCATAGTCTCTAACACAACAAGTGAAATCTTCTTGAGAGGTTGTTATTGTGGTGTTGTATCTATGCCAAGATGGTTGAAAGGCGCCTCTAGCCAGTCGGGCATCCTCTGCCTGCTCCTAGAAAACTCTCATCTACTATGTTGCGTATGAGCGGTGTCCACTTTTTACTGGATTAGGTGACGAGATGCAGAACACTTTTCTTAAGGTCAGTGGTAATTGTGCACATGAGGAGAGGAAGCCGGGGCTATCGGAGGGTCGTGTATTGGTAGGACAAATAAAAAACGAAGTCACACATTAGCAAATGAAAAGCACTGAAGTGCAAACCCTCGGCAAACTGTGCATGCGCGGTCTCCCGCAAGTATAATATAGCTCGCAGAGAGTGTGGCTACAGTAGTAGATTAGCATGCGAGAGTCGATACACGCCCTTCGTTGTGACTTCTTGTGCCTTCAAAATACACAGAGCAAGCAGACCCGGTCCTGTGCTAAATATAAGCGCATGCACATTTTCCGCAGCGATAAAAATGGCCGACTGCGCATTAGCCGTACAATGGTGGAAGCGCTCTAGCTTTGCAACGGTGCGTTTTCAGAGAAAACCGTTCGAAATTTCTGACCTTCACTGCCCGTTCAGTAAGTGGTATCCATTGTGAGACGAAAGAACACTCGAGAAGTGAGATGAAGAGTAACAGACACACAGACAGACAAACCCAACTACTGTAACCCTCGCTGCGCATGCGCGCCGAGGGTTAATGAATGTGGCAGAAATATCAACCATGTGTGCATTTTACACGCTTCCACAGACATGGTTGTTTCTAGAATTATGTTGGTCCATATCATGTGGACAGCTGACAGGGTTACGTTTTGTAGTCACAGCCCTTAATGCATTCACCTGCCATACGACATACCTGCTCGTTTATCTGCACTAGTGTGTTGTAGTAAACACCGGCACCAGCTCTTTGAATATTTGCAATAGTATCTGAACCAAGATACTGCACAAATGAATAATGATCAGAATTTACGGCAAGATTGCTTCTGTGCCACACTTCAGCATCGTCCACCACAAAGACAAGGTCCAGCATTTTCCCCTGTAATTCGTAAAGAACAACTATGAAAACCAATAACAGCTGTGCATTCCCCCTGTAATTGGATGGGAACCAATAACAGCTGTGACACTGCTAAATACAGAATATAAACAAAGGTGTGTATGCGATGGGTGCAGGAATAAAGATTTTGCATACATGCAACAGCCACGGATGCGGGGGCGCGTGGCTGGGTGATGTGGTGACTCCATGCATGGAGCAGTTGACAATGCAGAGTGCACACAAAGTGCACTCGTGCTGTGGATGAAAGCCAGGCATGTCCTACATAGTGTTGTTGGCCTTGCCTTGGCCTTGTGCATGACACATGGAGCCCTCGCATGACACAGCAGAGCAGAAAGTCACGCTCCGTCTGCGAGCATGCGAAGAACAGCGTCACTGACATACGTAAATATGCAAACACATATACTTACTGACCAAGCCATGCTGCAGAATTAGGAGCCTCGCGCATAATATCACAGTGGTAAAGCAAGAAAGCCTAACACAACTTTGGTAATGTTCCACATATTATTGATCTAACCTCTAACCTCAGGTCGTCTGTGCTGGTGAAACACTGCCGACCCATATGCAAAAGCACAACGTACAGGAGGAAATGCACTACGGAGTACATTCTTATAAAACAGTGTGAGTGGACTGGCACCTGCATCATACAAAAAAACTCACATAATTGGTGTAACACACACACACTACCTGACACCAACATCCATAAACAGTGGAAATGTCAAAATGCAGCATCACTGCATGCAAACCCACACCTTACAGAATCTATATATTGATATCATATGGCACAATATAGATGTTTACACTGTGCCATTCTATCCCTCAGTGCCTTAGACTTGGAAAGAAATCTTAAGGTAGGCAACGTTTGGCTTTTTTGGTTACGAAATGCCCTCGTTTATACGTATGTACTACAATCATGTGACAAAAACATATTTCTGACCCAAACACCGCATCCTTCATCACGATCCGGCATAGTGTATACCACTCATTTGCATTGCCAACTACAAAATTGCATTGCCAAAAAGTCCTAGGACAAAGAGTAGAGGTTCATTGAAAGTTTCAGCAGGAGCTGCTAGTGTCTTCAGCGGGAAAAAGCTAAACCAGAACTTTTCTACCAACACAATTCTCTATATTTGAAAACACACAAACCACATGCAGTCTCCATACTTGCGACCCATATACATATAATTGCGGCAGTGCTAAAGTTAGCTCAAAATCCTTTACCACCACTTGACTTCTGCTGATAATCTCAACACAATACGCATAGACTTTCAATGGGCCTCACATCTTCAACCGTACCATTCTCTTATGCACCGGCTCAACACAACATCAACTGACTATTTCAGTAGTTGAGATCCTTTTTGTGGTGCACTCAGGTGCACTACGATTATTATATTGCCGCAATGAAGAGTGAACAAAAGCTTGTGCTAAATAAAGGAGCCTTGTAAGATACACACTACACAAAAGTTTCAATTCAAATCAGTAATAAATTCTATGGAATTCAGTCCAAATCGTGGTAACCTTTGTTTTCGAATTGCGCCATTAGGACACGACCATGATTCGAGATTCGAGATTCGAGAGCCATTAAAATGTACGTGTATCCCAAAAAGATTATCAGCTGTCTGTCGAGGTAAGCCAGTTGTAATGTGCATATTGACTTATTCGCTAAGTGTTTCACACTGTAACTCTCGAACGCAGCAGTTTCAGAGAAAATGCAACATATTTTTCAACCTATACCCGCCGCCAAATATCTGGTATTGTTTGTGGAGCGATTCATGTCAGAGTAACGGACAGACACACATGACAACTGCAGTAAACCGAACTGCGCATGTAGCCCTAGCCCCACTGTGGGCAGCATGATGAGGTTGGACACAGAATTGTGTTAAACATGTTGTTAACTTACCACATCCACCTCAAATTCCAATCTCTGAGAGTCTAAATTCTAAAAGTTGACCTAGGTGACCGATAGCACAACTCTGTGATTAGAACACTGGAACGCATCTACAAACCATGACGTCCGTGAACATAACTCACACATATTCCATTTGCTGTGGTAAAGCAAATAACTGTTTTGCAAAAAAAGAGAGGAGCAGTAAATTTTATTGGACCCACAGATGTTAGGTTGTGTACAAAAAACCATGCTAATAGTTCTGCAATTTGTTCCACGTGGGTTAGTTAGGGTGCCTTGGAGGTGACACATATGCCAGTACACAAGTAAACTTTTGAAATAAAAATAGTGAATGCAGGCATGGTATCCATACCTAACTCACATTGCTTGCTCGTAAAAGTATTCCTTCACACTATAGACCCTATATTGTCACGAACCATGAGTGTGCCGCTTTAATTAACCCTTGGCGCGCATGCGCAGCGAGGGTTACGGTACTTGGTCTGTCGGTCTGTCTGTCCGCGCGACTTCTTGCACTACAGACTACGAGGCGGCCAATCAGTGGCACCAACGGGTTGTGAATGAGAAGATGGATACTAACGTGGCGATTTCCCTGAAACGACTGCGTTCCAGAGATATAGCATGAAAACAAGCGAAAAAGCCAACGTGCGGTCGATCGTGCACACGCCCTCTCCCGCAGGCTATATAACGCTATATGCCAATATTGCTATTCTCAATGGATAAACATGCTGAGCAAGGTATATTCGCAATGTAGCATAATAGTTCAGTTGGCGAGCAGTTTGTGGTTGCGGCCTTGCCTTCCCATTTATAAAACGTCTGGCAAGAGCATTGAAACACAGAAGAGCGGATAGATTGAATAAAGCAAATATGAGAGCCTCTGAAACACCTGAGCAATTGCTCGAACCACTAATGCAACTACCCTGTGTTACGGCGAGACTCGTGTTACTGGCTCCGTCGATAACGCACGGCCCAGCATACAGCGATGCTACAACTCACGCGCATTCCAGACCGCTTTATGCAGGCATGGACACTGCACTGCATTCATGTGCAATCCCTTGTGGGCGACCACACTACGTACGCAACCAGCGACCCGAATTTACGACCTCACGTGACCTAGAGCGTGGCCGGGTGCGGTCAAGACGCCATGTCTAGTAAGTGAAAGGTTTTGAGCCTGGAGGAGAGGGGAGGGAGAGGTGCTGAAGAAAGTGGAGGAAGGAAAGTTTTGTCGTGCAGTTTCAAGCGAACTTGGTGTCGGGAAGACAGTACTGAGAAGATGGGAAAGTGGCGAACAATCGAGTAAAAAGTACATAAAGCCCAGAACGGCAGGCTACGACGATTTAGATACGCTGGTTTGCGAATGGTTCACAACCGATAGGGCCAAAAATCTCCCAGTGAGTGGCCGTATGATTCAGGAACAAGCTCTTTGATATGCAGCAGAGCTTGGTCACAAAGGACTTTCGGGATCAAATGGATGGCTCGATCGCTGGAAGAAACGACAAATGTTCGAATGGCTGGCGAAGGTGCCGACGTAAGTGAGAGTGTGGTAGATGACTGGGGCAGGCGTCTTGAGTCATTGTGCAAAGGTTACCAGCTAAGGGACATTTTCAACGCAGACGAAACAGGTCTCTTCTACCGAGCTTTGCCTACCAAGTCAATGTCAGTCAAAGGTGAGGAAGCGAAGGTGGAAAGAAATGTAAGGAGAGAATAACTGTTCTGCTTCCCTGTTCTGAAGGAGAAAAGTTGACACGATTTGTGATTGGTCATAGCGCCAATCGTATATAGATGTTTCAAAGGCCTGGCTAGCCTTGCATGCCTTCCTGTTACTTATTCTTCCAACAAAAAGGCTTGGATGACTGCTGAATTGTTTCAGCAGTGGTTGGATAAGGTAAACAGCAAAATGAAATGTGAAGGCCACTCTATTCTCTTGTTGGTGGATAACTGCACTGCACATCCATATGTACAGTTCAGCAATGTTAAATTGGTTTTCCTCCCACCCAACACCACATCAAAGTTGCAGCTGTGCGATGCTGGAATCATACAGGCTACCAAAATGCACTACATAAAGTTGCTTTTGCGTCATGTTCTTTTCCATATGAATGAAGCTACGTGTGCATCTGATTTGGCAAAAAGTTGGAATGTTCTTGTTGCAATAATGTGGTTGAAGACTGCCAGGGACAATGTTAAACCTGCAACAATTCAAAACTGCTTAAACCCTAGCTGTTTTTGCTGATCCAGAGGAAGACACTACATGTACCATTGACAGTAGTCTGGGTGCTTTCGTGGAAACTATGCAAATTTTGATCAGGACCTTGCTACAAACAGGACAATTGATGAAGATTGGGAGGCAGCGCTATTGGAAAAAGCTAGAAACAAGTCCTCATCTGAAGATAAAGCCGACACAAATGAAGATGAAGAGGAAGATGAAATGGTTGTTGACAGCTATTAGCTACCAGGATGATCTTAGGGATTTTGCACTATCTCGTCAAAGCCCAGGATTGGTCGAACTAATCAGTAAAAGCAGGACTGCTATAGAAAAGCTCATGTGCAATCCTGATCGCTTGAAGCAAACAAAACTAAGTGACTTCTTTACAATGGTTCCTACATGTTTATACTTTAGAACTTGTTCACCACAGCTCCTTCCATTCATTGTTGTGTAAATTTTATACGATCGCGGTTAAATAGCATGTGGTCTCTGTCTGTATGTAGTTAGCTCCACCCACTGACCACACCTCCTCCTGGTCACAGACCACTCCTCTTGGAGAATTAATAACCGTAGGGTGGTCTCAGAAGAGGGGAACTACTGTATATCCATAAACACTCGTTTAACTAACAAGGTTTACAATGCTGCTTCAACACAATCTCTTTGCAAGTCCTCACACTTTTATCATTCACTAAACAATGAAAAGCACTGAAGTGCAAACCCTTTTCCATTACATCGACGATTTCTCCTCCTCGGCCCGCCCGGCAGTGCAGAGTGCGAAAGGGGCCCGCGGTGCCTCCAGCAAGTGTGCGAGAATTTAGGGGTTCTCTTGGCTGAGGATAAGACCGAGGGACCCTCGACGGGGCTTACAGTGCCAGGGATCGAGTTTGACACGCAGGCCATGGTGCTTTGGCTACGCCATCTCCCAGAATAACCTGGACGCCTTCTTCTCCCAGGCTCCCACAGCCACTCGATATCCAGCAGTAGTGCCAGTGGAGCTACAGCTGGGACTCAGCAGAGCCAGACTAGACGGCCTGGTTCGCCGATTCTTTGACTCGGCTTTGGCTCCGGCAATGGTATGTGCGTACACTTCGGCACAAGCACGGTACGCCGAATTCTGCTCTGCCACAAACCTACCTACTCTGCCGTTGACTCAATCTGGTCTATGTACATATTCCGCATGGCTAGCTGCACAGAATATATAGTGCAGAACTATAAAGTCTTATCGGTCAGCGCTGCGCTACCTCCAGAGTCACCGCCTGGGTTGCGCCCAACGAATGAGCGGGATGGCGGTTCTACAGTAAGTGCTACAAAGGGTCAAACGGTCACAGATGCTGATACCCCTCCGGCGAGGTTGGCAATCACCACGGATATCATGCGGAGGTTCAGACGCTTGTGGGAGGCCAGGGGCGGCGATTTCAACACGGTCATGCTCTGGGGTGTTGCGTGCACTTGTTTTTTCGGCTTCCTGAGGTCGGGGGAGGCAACTCTGCCGTTGGCGTTGGCAGCGCACCTGTCGATAGGCGATGTCCTCGTTGATTCCCGGTCAGCACCGTCAAAGGTTCTGGTTCGCATAAAAGCCTCGAAGACGGATCCATTCCGCCTGGGAGTGACTATGTGTATGACGTTTAATACTATTAGATGAGGTTAACTAGCCGGGGTCACAGCCACGCTGTGCGTGCGCAGTTGCGCATATGGATGTGATGCTGGGTGCCAGTGCGGGCTGCAGCGATATGCAAGCGACCTTCTGGTGCCCCCCCCCGGGTTGCTGCCGTCGGGTGACTTCGGTGCCTTGTCTCGCACAAAGGAAGCGCGCGGGGTGCCAGGAAGCCCGGAGGTTAGTACTAGCCTACAGCGCCGGGAGCAAGGCTAGCCTTACCTTGGTCGTGTCGACTTACCGCTATCACTCTCTGGGCTGGATGCTTGTGTAGTCCCCGGGTGGAGTGCCGCTTTTATCTCCTCCAGGATCATCTTCCGGAGCTCGTCCGTGCTCCGTTCCTCGCATGGAGAGTCGCGTTCGATGTCCCCAACACCGTCTTCGCCAGTAGCCATTAGTCAAGAAACAAGAGAGAAGAACAACCGAGCGCTGAAAGAGGAAAACAACTGAGTGCTGCTGCTGGCTGTGGACGCGATATAACGTACGTGTAAGGTAAGCACCCTGCCCCTTCCTCTGCAGCTCCCATCGCGGCATCAAGACGCACTGCATCCCATGTGCCGCTTGCTTGTAGCCAGAGGGGACTTACTTGGTTGTTAAGCTGGCCTAACTATTTCCTTCCAGGCGCCACAGCGTCCCACTTCTGGCCTGCCACTGTCCATTGTTAGCATCCCACTGCTGCCCACTACAGCCACGGTGCAACCAGCCCCTCTTCTCAAGCAAACAGCGCCATCTAGCTCAGTACCGCTTCCCCCTCCTTATCAACTGGCATCCAGCTTCTCTCCAATCCCGGGAAAACTGGTTCGCAGATACAAGCACTCGAATTTGTGGAAATACGTGACCTACTGCCTGACAATATCGCCTTGGTAGAACGGCTGGAGGCACCGCCCACTCATAGGTCTCCTGCAAAGGCATCCGAAACCAGAGGGGTTGGAGCCCTTGCGACGTGGGAGACAGCTTTCTCCAACTACATTGCGGTGGTAGCAGCGGCGCACCCGGGGCGCGTGAGAGACATGCTGGCCTACATGCGCCTTCTAGTGCGGGAGGCTCAAAAATATGGAGGCACTGGGTGGATCACATATGACCAGGTGTTCCGTTGGAATCGACCAGGGCGTGGGATACGCTACCTTTCTCTGCTTACATCTCCTCGCAAGCAGACTCTCCAGCTACCCCTTGTGCTATCTGCAGCGAAGTAGACGACATCACAGAAGACTGCGCCTTAAGCTCAATGGCTCCAGCAACAAAAAAGGCCCCTCTTCCTCCAGCTGCACGTTCCCTCGTCCGAGGAGGGCCTTCGAGGACAAAGTTACTTGGGGGCCGCAGTGGAGCGGCCAAAAGGTTTGCACCCAGTGCGACAACATGGCGGTTGTGTATGCTGTAAACAAAAAATAAGCCTGCAATCCGATCCTCTCGAGGCTACTACATCTGCTCTGCCTTTTCTGTGCAATCTATGACATTACCCTAGTTGCTCGGCTCCTCCCTGGGGCAAAAAATGCAGCAGCAGATGCAATTTCAAGAAACAGCCCCAGCCCTAGCCTCACCCCCCTACCCAGACTTGTAACTACCTACTCACCATTGGCCCCTTCTGCAGAACGACTCATCTCTCTCCACTCTCTTTCCTAACTCTCCCCAGATTTGCAACCCCACATTGGCAGACTCCCTGGTGAAGGCATCCCTCCCTGGATCCCACCGCCCCCCAATAGGGCAGGTACCCCCATTCCCATAACCAGGCTAGACTCCCGCATGGTGCGATGCACTGACAAGCGTTGCAAGGTCTGCCGTAAGATTGAAGGAAGACGTATCCTGTTTTCAACGGTGTCCAACACACCATACAGCTTCCAGCTTCCATGAGATTCTCACATGTGCAGACACATCCCTCATTTATTGCAACAAATGGCTAACTCTAAGTTGAAAACCAGCCTTCATTTTTCACTACTATGAGTTCACTGAGTCTGGCAGAGGATGATGTAGCTGCTCTGGAAAGCGAATATGATGAATAGCCCTTTTCACGTAAAGCACTGAGGAATTCATTAGCTCATAATTGAACGTGACGCAACTTCCAGGGTACATTCCTCCGCCATTTTGTTGACGTTTTCTATGCAGGTCTATGGAGATGTCACTTTTCCAAGCGCCGTAGTTAGCTTACTGTACGCTCTGTTCTATTTATAGGATATTGTGCTATTGAATGATCCTTATTGCATGTGCTAGGGTTGTACGACTTGGAAGATACGCGCTCGGAATAAGAGTGGGTATAATGTCTATACTGCTAGTGAAGTGGCCGTTTTTGTACCTGACTTACCGTAGCTAAGTTCTGTGAAGGCTATGAATCTGTCTATATTGCTATGGCTAGGGAGATACGCGCTCGGAAAGACGGTGGCTATAACGTCTGGATCCTGAGCCGCTGGTAGCCATAAACACCAGCCATAGCAATATAGACAGATTCCCAGCCCCAAGAGAGAGAACCTTTAGATATGGCAGAGTTACAGTGTCGAGTTTGTAGGGTAGGTCAGTCCAGAACAAATAACACTGATGGCCCCAGTTCCTCCACCACCCAGGTTGGCTTGATTTCCCCGGAGTGCGACCACATGTTTATTGACATTGCTCGCAAACTTCAGCCGGGTGCTCATGTGCTGAAATTAATTTTCTCAATTTACTACTGCAGAAGTGTTCTCGTTTCACCTATCTTTATGTTAAATGAACAAAGTCGACGAACCACCGATTTAACTCAGCATCCACAACAGGTGAACTAGGCAAACGTAACCGTGTAAACTGTGATTATGCATTTGATCATCAACATGTATGCAATGGTGGATTCCTCTTTTTGCATAGCATTGGCACAAAGCAGCTAAAAAACCTCCAGAAACGTCTTCGTGAAAATGACCCAGTACCACATGAACATGGCTTAACTTCACATGTTCCTGCCACTACATATCCGTATGAAATAGTTTCTGAAACAATGCCTCCCTGACATTGTCTTCATGACAACCAGATTCGATGTATGTGCAAAATGTGAACAATTTAGCAATTCATGAATATGAAAAAGTTAGAGTGAGCAGAGAATTCTCTGAGCATGTTGAACTCACACAGCAAGAACGAGAGTATTACATCTCTTCAGCCAAAAATCTGAATCTCAGTTTTCCATTGCTCAAGAAACTGAACCATCACCTGATTTTGCACATATACATTCGATTTTGCTGAGCAAGTTTTTATACCCCACCATGCCTGACATGTTGGACTGCTATATTTTAAAGGGTACCGCAAAATACCGTGTTTGCTGTGATAGCAACCGAAAGCAGACCAACAATAGTATAGGCCCCAATGGAACAAAAAACATGGGCCAAATTCAGTCATTTCTACGCTTGACCATTATCTTACTAAACATGGTCCACAAGAGAGGAAGTGTCATTAACCCTCGGTGCGCATGCGCAGCGAGGGTTACTGTACTTGGTTTGTGTGTGTGTGTGTGTGTATGTTACTACGTTTTCTGCAATTAGGTGCAACGAGACAGCCAATTAGCTATGCCAATAGGTTCGGTGCTACACTGGCTTGATTTTAAACTGGTGGTTTTCGTAAAAATACTGCGTTCGAGAGTTATGGCGTGAAAAGCAAGTAAACAAGCCAAATGCAATTAGCACAGGCTTACCTTGACAATATGTGCTTGCGTAACTTGGAGGCTCAAGAAGTCTCAACAGAGGGCGTGTATCGACTCCCGCATGCTTTCTACTACTGTAGCTAGCCCGTGTCAGACTCTCAGAGTGTGAAATAACGGTCGGACATCGGACAATTTCCGTGCATATGGAGCCGTTGTCCGTGCAAATGCGTGAATGGCCGGCCTAATGTCCAAGTGAATCCGCAGTAGCACTTTGCTCTACACTGCCGCTCGCATATGGACGACGGCACGTGGAGGGGAAATGACGCGACAGTCCAGCTCTGCTTCTTCCTTGCCGTCTACAGCTGAACCGGAGACTAAGTGAAAGAAAGTTAAGAATGAAACATACAAGCACTGGGTCACAGAGTACGATCGCGAGTGTCAAACAGTGAGCTGGTTGAACTGTGAGGAAGAAGCTGTGGCACGCAAATGGTGCGTCACTAAGCTAAAGTGTCAGATACGCTACAAGTACAACGCGAGTATCATCGGGCGGAGGAATTATAGTGACAAATGGATCGAGGTAGCTGAGTCAATGCGTACTACGAACATGCACATCCAAATCAGTGCGAGCAGAAAAGCTATAAACTACGAAGTGGGCCTTCTTCCGCTAGCAGCTCAACACAGGAGACCTCGTTCACACCTACCTCTGATGTAGAGCCAGAGAGATTTCTGGATGACTGGGACAAATGAAAAGCACTAAAGTGCAAACCCTCGGCGAACTGCGAATGCGCGGTACCGCTAATTGATGGGCTGGGCTATTTGTATATAGTATGCGTTTACTCGCGGAGTAGCTCGCGAAGAGTCTGACACGGGCTAGCTACAGTAGTAGATAGCATGCGGGAGGCGATAAACGCCCTTCGTTGTGACTTCTTGTGCCTCCAAGGTACACAGAGCAAGCGGACCCGGTCGAGGTAAGCCTGTGCTAATTTGCATATTGGCTTGTTCACTTGGTTTTCATGCCATAACTTCTGAACGCGGCACTTTTACAAAATTCGGGATTTTAAAAATGAAGCGGGTGTAGCGCTGAACCACAGACAGACGGACAGAACAAGTACTGTAACCCTCGCTGCGCATGCGCGCCGAGGGTTAAATATTTAGTTAGTCATATGCTGTACATGTACATATCATGTGAATGTTGATTTGTATTGTTGCCATTCCCATGTGTGGTTTTTAAAATTAGCGCTGGAGCTTGTCCAACCATTATTTGTAAATGGCAGCGCAATATCAAATTTGGCCTGCCACTCTGACCAATCAAAAATAAAACCTTATTTTATCCTCTGGAATCTCAGCAGGAGACCACGAGTAAACGCATACTACGGCCCAGCCCATTAATTAGTGGTATCAAGCTTGCACAGTTTGCTGAGGGTTTGCACTTCAGTGCTTTTCATTTTCACTGCAACAATTGTGTCAGACAAAATAAAATGACTTTGTCATTGGCTACCTCACTTGGCGAGTTATCCCTGGCAAACACCAGGATATCACACTATCATTTATGCATGTTGGTCACACCAGGTGCAAAAACATTTATCGCCAATGTGATACTGACACCCTAGCACAAATGGGCGAAGTTGCGCAGAGTTCAAGTCAAAACAATGTCCCACAATTGTTTGGCTTGGGATTTTTCCCCACAATACTTAAGCGCATTCCACTTATTACAAAGAATCAACATTTCCGGTTTTCTGCTTCTGCACCCACCACTGTTTTTGTTCGAGAGAATTCAGAAGAAAAACTGTTAACATTCTAAAACATGGAGTTTCTCTGCCAAATTAGGAGGGAACGAATGCCTGCAGTTATACAGTCAGCAGGCTTGACAAAGGAACAAAGGAAATACTTGTTTGATGTACTTTAAGTGAGATGTTGGGTAATGGACAGACGGACACACACAACAACAAAGGGTTATTAATTAATAACATAGTGCATTTAGAGTACTTGGTTTGTCAGTCTGTTACCATGTTTCTGCCTCCATGCGCAACGAACTGGTAAAGACACCAACGGGTTCAGCGCTACACTGGCTAAATGGCGATTTTCGTAAAAGTGCCGCGTTCAGAAGTTATGGCGTGAAAGGCAAGTGAACAAGCGAATATGAATTAGCACAGACTTACCTAGACCGGGTCCGCTTACTCTGTGCATCTTGAAGGCACAAGAAGTCACAACAGCTATCTACTAGCCTGTGTCAGACTCTCCGCGAGCTCCACGAGTTAACGCATAATAGCCCAACCCATCAATTAGCGGTAACACGCATGCGCAGTTCGCCGAGGGTTTTCACTCATTACAGAAAGGAGTGACGTGTTTTTAGTCACAAGTAAAGGCGAAAAGATTTTGTATATACCTGAGCATTTAGAAGTCATCACACATAAACTACGATGAGCTTGGTTTACTCCAAAAACATGCACGGTAGTTACTGGAGAGGAGGCTCCAAGAACGGCGTGGGTCGCTCCATGCCCGCAAGTAAGGGCCCGGCTCGGAGAAAGCGTGCTACTGCACTGGTGATGGTAAAACGTTAGTAGCGATGGAAGGGAGATGCATACGTACAAGCCACATGACCTACCGTGCATAATTCAGCCAGAACATCTCTTTACTCTGTTGCAACGATGAGTCCTACTCCCGGTAGCCTCCAAACGTCTCTCCACGTGTAACGTTATACTCATGCGCATATGAACCAGGTGGGTCGTTCAAGCCCCGCCTACATTATTGTGTTCTGCAAAGCGTCTCTTTCCTGCGCTGCATGCTCTGGCGACGTTGTTCTTGCTGCTGGTGGCCAAGCGACTAGTCTCGCGAGGCCAGCCCCTCTCAAAGAGACTGGAAGGCGACGACTATGGCAGAGGAGAGGATATCGTCAGAGGAAACTGAAAGTTCCGAAGGGAGCCAGGGTTCTTATTCCAGTTCCGATGACGAAGACGAAGAGCCCGTTCTGAAGTACAAAAGGTTTGCTAAAGAAGTTGTACAGTCAACATGTGATGGATCCGAAGGGACTCGTGATGTCATAAACTGCATTACGGTTCACCCTAAGGTATTTTCAAGTTATGTAACGGCACAGTTTATACTAACATTTTTCGTACATTCAGTTCATTGCTCTGGGGACATTCAAGGGTAATGTGAAGCTACTTGACCACAATGGCACATTTTTGAAGGATAGAGAGTATCGTCTGGTTAGTTTAGTAGAAAAGTAATTTAATCCTCGGCTTGCATGGATGCTCAGCAAGGGTTACAGAACTTGGTCGGTCTGTCTCTCTATTACGGTACAAGATTTTCTGCACCCATGTGCAATAAGGCAGTCAAGAAGCGATATCAACAGGTTTTAGCCTATTTTGTAATGGCGGTTTTGCTAGTTATGTTGTGAAACGTACCTCTACCACACTTTGTGCACTGTGGAGCCAGATGAAGTACACCGTATCATATCACTAAGTACGGTAGTACTTAGTGTATATAGGGATTGACATGGTACCTAGCATCATAGATGTATGGGGCTATGATAGGGAGTTTTGTTCATCTTCTTCTTCTTCTTCTTCTTCGACCCGT